>JAHPZR010055032.1:0-11072 GCA_019787425.1 Platygyra sinensis | reverse complement strand
TCGGAACCATTACGAACATCGGAACAATTTCGAAAATTCGAAACCATTACGAACATCGGAACAATTTCGAAAATTCGAAACCATTTCGAACATCGGAATTTTTTTACGAATGGCGGGCCATACTGTTTAGTTACCTTTACGAACTCCAAGTTATTAATCAACTAAGTGGTAATTATTTATTCTCTTGGGTAGACAGAGGCTATTTGAAACTAAAAAGACCAGGGGTCGGATCTGGACCGTTCCATTCGGACTGCAAAAGTTCCCGCACAAGAGATTTTCATTCAAATTTTGCCTGTTGGCTGCTGATATCAAGGGAAGTTAAATTTTGAACCACTCACTTTACGCTTTGTGAGAGCAGAAAAATAGGGAGGAAGGTTAAGCGAAATATTCAACAATGGATTATTGCATCAATAATCCATCAATTATGGGAGCAATTTGATGTACGTTTCAAGGCACCCATATTTAGTCGACAGGGTTTCAATGTATTCCAAGCACGTAATGTTCTTAAGGAAACATATTATCCTTTACGAGTGCTATCTGATGAAGCGAAAATCGTGCGCAGTAGGGATGCGCAATGCAATAGTACGGATGCGCAATGCATTTCCGAGGTACAAACTTCAGTAATTAGTGAATCGCGTCTCTCAAAACTAAAGCCGGAAAATCAACTCTAGTCTCAGAACCAATAATCTGTGCTTTGGTTTGTTTTACTTTCTTTTCTTTTTTTCTCTTCCGATGTTTGAATAGCAGCTCAAAGTTCGATTAACATGGAGGAGGTGAATACAGCTATTTATCTTGACTGTGAAATATATATCTTGCCAAGGGAAAGTATTGAGACCGGCGTTCAGGGGGGGATACCCATATGAAAAGGTCGGAGAAGCTGGTGGAAAATTTTACTATCAAAACCAGTAGAGTGGTAAAACTGCTGTTGGAAATTTGAATCCGAAGCGATTCTATTCTAAGCATGTGATCGTAGAAAAAAGGTCGTGTGATCTAAAAAACAATGACACGAGATCCGAAAAAAAATACTCCACGCGCTAGCTCATAAACAGTGGAGAACAAAAAGATGGATTTACAACTGAAGGTTTACCATAATCAAAAACACCAAATTTATCGCCAAGTTCCGTCCACTTTACAGGAAAGTATCCGGATATCCTATCGCCACCAGTTGCAAGAATTTTGACAGTTATCTGTCCTTTTAATTCTTCTGATAGGCCTTTTCCCCTTTCATAAAATCTTCCATTCTTGTTGAATGCGATGACCGCCAACGCATTTCACACGAATCACGTGACAACTTTTTTTGTCATGTGACAACCTCTTTCGCGGATCACGTGATAAGTTTTCTGCAGCCCACAGTTCAAAATTCTAACAGCAGATTTACCACTCAGTCATTTTGGTAGTAAACCCCTATAAAGAACACCAACTTGGGCGTGGCTCGAGCAGGTTTATCAGACTCCTAAACGATACCACTTGTTTACAAGCCGCTGTTCGGCAAAGTAGCCTGCGCTAGTGGACTGGACTCGAGAGACCGGCGGAAATCGAGGGTAAAAACGGAAACGAGGGCCTCATTTTAGCAACCTGGTTCTCAGGCTCTGTCTTCTCTGCCTCTCTTGGTCGTTGGAAGAACAAAGGGAGGCAGAGGAGAGAGAGCCTGGGAACGAGGTTGTTATTTTGGATGTGTTCCAGGATAGCTCAGTCAGGGAACTCGCTAACCTCGTTCCCAGGCTCGCTTTTCTCAATCTCCGTTGGAACTCGCATGATTTAATGTGACAACATCGTTTTCGTAAAGCTCCCCGGGCCGTTCCGTTCACCCTGAAACGAAAACACGGCGTTTTCAAATTTCTCCGGAGGATAAACAACCAAATAAAACAACACATGCTTAATGTAAATGTGTTTGACGAGTGTCTTCTTTAATTTTAGGAATATACATATTTACATAGGATTTAAATACAGTTCTTTGTGAAAGTTTTAAAATAGCTTTTGTTTTTGATTTACAAGAATTGCAAGAAACCCGATGTAAACCAAAATATTAACAAATTTAACCCCCAAACAAGGAATTCCATTTGACCATTTAATAATTATTAAATGTTTAACCAGTCATCAGCCTAAAGTATCAATACAACAGAATGCTCAACACTGCCCCTTGAAGCTGCTGTTTAAGCTCCCTCTGCACTAAGTAACAATTATACTTATTATCTATTATTATTTTCACCATAATTCATATTGTCAAAAGCATTAATCATAAGAGCACTGCGGCTAATTTAAACCTTTAACATAAAGTTTTAATGAATCTGAATTTTGTTTTCATAATATAGGTTATTTGTATTTGTGCATATCGCGAAAATATCGGTGAATTTACAAATTTGGAACTTTGTACCATTTATCTTTAGGTTTTTATTATTTTCCTCGTTTTTTCATGAGTATTGAGTTGGTGGGTGACAGCGACCTAAACCACAATTTTTAAGTCATTTCTGGCTTAATTTGTGCTGTTTAGAAATCACCACGCCCTTGTAAACAACGTCATATTTACAAATTGTGAAGTTAATTTCTAGCAATTTGCATTGACGCCTTTCAATTAAATTATGGTCTTTTATTTAACATAAATTGTGTAAAATGACCTGAAGAGTATCAATTAAGGCCATTCTCAGACTCGAAAGGTTCTGGAGAGAATGTGTAGACGGTTTTTCAGTCCACCCTGATAGAATTGATGGAAAGATAAACTACATTGTGTTACTGCAAAAAGAAAAGAAAGTAAAACAAACCAAAGCACAGATTATTGGTTCTGAGACTAGAGTTGATTTTCCGGCTTTAGTTTTGAGAGACGCGATTCACTAATTACTGAAGTTTGTACCTCGGAAATGCATTGCGCATCCGTACTATTGCATTGCGCATCCCTACTGCGCACGATTTTCGCTTCATCAGATAGCACTCGTAAAGGATAATATGTTTCCTTAAGAACATTACGTGCTTGGAATACATTGAAACCCTGTCGACTAAATATGGGTGCCTTGAAACGTACATCAAATTGCTCCCATAATTGATGGATTATTGATGCAATAATCCATTGTTGAATATTTCGCTTAACCTTCCTCCCTATTTTTCTGCTCTCACAAAGCGTAAAGTGAGTGGTTCAAATTTAACTTCCCTTGATATCAGCAGCCAACAGGCAAAATTTGAATGAAAATCTCTTGTGCGGGAACTTTTGCAGTCCGAATGGAACGGTCCAGATCCGACCCCTGGTCTTTTTAGTTTCAAATAGCCTCTGTCTACCCAAGAGAATAAATAATTACCACTTAGTTGATTAATAACTTGGAGTTCGTAAAGGTAACTAAACAGTATGGCCCGCCATTCGTAAAAAAATTCCGATGTTCGAAATGGTTTCGAATTTTCGAAATTGTTCCGATGTTCGTAATGGTTTCGAATTTTCGAAATTGTTCCGATGTTCGTAATGGTTCCGAATGTCGAAATTGTTTTGAAATTCATAATGGGTAGGGGGCTCACAATGGTTTTGGAATTTCGGAATACTTGCGACAATAAGCCCATTGCAGAGGTACAAACTTCAGTAATTAGTGAATCGCGTCTCTCAAAACTAAAGCCGGAAAATCAACTCTAGTCTCAGAACCAATAATCTGTGCTTTGGTTTGTTTTACTTTCTTTTCTTTTTGCAGTAACACAATGTAGTTTATCTTTCCATCAATTCTATCAGGGTGGACTGAAAAACCGTCTACACATTCTCTCCAGAACCTTTCGAGTCTGAGAATGGCCTTAATTGATACTCTTCAGGTCATTTTACACAATTTATGTTAAATAAAAGACCATAATTTAATTGAAAGGCGTCAATGCAAATTGCTAGAAATTAACTTCACAATTTGTAAATATGACGTTGTTTACAAGGGCGTGGTGATTTCTAAACAGCACAAATTAAGCCAGAAATGACTTAAAAATTGTGGTTTAGGTCGCTGTCACCCACCAACTCAATACTCATGAAAAAACGAGGAAAATAATAAAAACCTAAAGATAAATGGTACAAAGTTCCAAATTTGTAAATTCACCGATATTTTCGCGATATGCACAAATACAAATAACCTATATTATGAAAACAAAATTCAGATTCATTAAAACTTTATGTTAAAGGTTTAAATTAGCCGCAGTGCTCTTATGATTAATGCTTTTGACAATATGAATTATGGTGAAAATAATAATAGATAATAAGTATAATTGTTACTTAGTGCAGAGGGAGCTTAAACAGCAGCTTCAAGGGGCAGTGTTGAGCATTCTGTTGTATTGATACTTTAGGCTGATGACTGGTTAAACATTTAATAATTATTAAATGGTCAAATGGAATTCCTTGTTTGGGGGTTAAATTTGTTAATATTTTGGTTTACATCGGGTTTCTTGCAATTCTTGTAAATCAAAAACAAAAGCTATTTTAAAACTTTCACAAAGAACTGTATTTAAATCCTATGTAAATATGTATATTCCTAAAATTAAAGAAGACACTCGTCAAACACATTTACATTAAGCATGTGTTGTTTTATTTGGTTGTTTATCCTCCGGAGAAATTTGAAAACGCCGTGTTTTCGTTTCAGGGTGAACGGAACGGCCCGGGGAGCTTTACGAAAACGATGTTGTCACATTAAATCATGCGAGTTCCAACGGAGATTGAGAAAAGCGAGCCTGGGAACGAGGTTAGCGAGTTCCCTGACTGAGCTATCCTGGAACACATCCAAAATAACAACCTCGTTCCCAGGCTCTCTCTCCTCTGCCTCCCTTTGTTCTTCCAACGACCAAGAGAGGCAGAGAAGACAGAGCCTGAGAACCAGGTTGCTAAAATGAGGCCCTCGTTTCCGTTTTTACCCTCGATTTCCGCCGGTCTCTCGAGTCCAGTCCACTAGCGCAGGCTACTTTGCCGAACAGCGGCTTGTAAACAAGTGGTATCGTTTAGGAGTCTGATAAACCTGCTCGAGCCACGCCCAAGTTGGTGTTCTTTATAGGGGTTTACTACCAAAATGACTGAGTGGTAAATCTGCTGTTAGAATTTTGAACTGTGGGCTGCAGAAAACTTATCACGTGATCCGCGAAAGAGGTTGTCACATGACAAAAAAAGTTGTCACGTGATTCGTGTGAAATGCGTTGGCGGTCATCGCATTCAACAAGAATGGAAGATTTTATGAAAGGGGAAAAGGCCTATCAGAAGAATTAAAAGGACAGATAACTGTCAAAATTCTTGCAACTGGTGGCGATAGGATATCCGGATACTTTCCTGTAAAGTGGACGGAACTTGGCGATAAATTTGGTGTTTTTGATTATGGTAAACCTTCAGTTGTAAATCCATCTTTTTGTTCTCCACTGTTTATGAGCTAGCGCGTGGAGTATTTTTTTTCGGATCTCGTGTCATTGTTTTTTAGATCACACGACCTTTTTTCTACGATCACATGCTTAGAATAGAATCGCTTCGGATTCAAATTTCCAACAGCAGTTTTACCACTCTACTGGTTTTGATAGTAAAATTTTCCACCAGCTTCTCCGACCTTTTCATATGGGTATCCCCCCCTGAACGCCGGTCTCAATACTTTCCCTTGGCAAGATATATATTTCACAGTCAAGATAAATAGCTGTATTCACCTCCTCCATGTTAATCGAACTTTGAGCTGCTATTCAAACATCGGAAGAGAAAAAAAGAAAAGAAAGTAAAACAAACCAAAGCACAGATTATTGGTTCTGAGACTAGAGTTGATTTTCCGGCTTTAGTTTTGAGAGACGCGATTCACTAATTACTGAAGTTTGTACCTCGGAAATGCATTGCGCATCCGTACTATTGCATTGCGCATCCCTACTGCGCACGATTTTCGCTTCATCAGATAGCACTCGTAAAGGATAATATGTTTCCTTAAGAACATTACGTGCTTGGAATACATTGAAACCCTGTCGACTAAATATGGGTGCCTTGAAACGTACATCAAATTGCTCCCATAATTGATGGATTATTGATGCAATAATCCATTGTTGAATATTTCGCTTAACCTTCCTCCCTATTTTTCTGCTCTCACAAAGCGTAAAGTGAGTGGTTCAAAATTTAACTTCCCTTGATATCAGCAGCCAACAGGCAAAATTTGAATGAAAATCTCTTGTGCGGGAACTTTTGCAGTCCGAATGGAACGGTCCAGATCCGACCCCTGGTCTTTTTAGTTTCAAATAGCCTCTGTCTACCCAAGAGAATAAATAATTACCACTTAGTTGATTAATAACTTGGAGTTCGTAAAGGTAACTAAACAGTATGGCCCGCCATTCGTAAAAAAATTCCGATGTTCGAAATGGTTTCGAATTTTCGAAATTGTTCCGATGTTCGTAATGGTTTCGAATTTTCGAAATTGTTCCGATGTTCGTAATGGTTCCGAGGTACAAACTTCAGTAATTAGTGAATCGCGTCTCTCAAAACTAAAGCCGGAAAATCAACTCTAGTCTCAGAACCAATAATCTGTGCTTTGGTTTGTTTTACTTTCTTTTCTTTTTTTCTCTTCCGATGTTTGAATAGCAGCTCAAAGTTCGATTAACATGGAGGAGGTGAATACAGCTATTTATCTTGACTGTGAAATATATATCTTGCCAAGGGAAAGTATTGAGACCGGCGTTCAGGGGGGGATACCCATATGAAAAGGTCGGAGAAGCTGGTGGAAAATTTTACTATCAAAACCAGTAGAGTGGTAAAACTGCTGTTGGAAATTTGAATCCGAAGCGATTCTATTCTAAGCATGTGATCGTAGAAAAAAGGTCGTGTGATCTAAAAAACAATGACACGAGATCCGAAAAAAAATACTCCACGCGCTAGCTCATAAACAGTGGAGAACAAAAAGATGGATTTACAACTGAAGGTTTACCATAATCAAAAACACCAAATTTATCGCCAAGTTCCGTCCACTTTACAGGAAAGTATCCGGATATCCTATCGCCACCAGTTGCAAGAATTTTGACAGTTATCTGTCCTTTTAATTCTTCTGATAGGCCTTTTCCCCTTTCATAAAATCTTCCATTCTTGTTGAATGCGATGACCGCCAACGCATTTCACACGAATCACGTGACAACTTTTTTTGTCATGTGACAACCTCTTTCGCGGATCACGTGATAAGTTTTCTGCAGCCCACAGTTCAAAATTCTAACAGCAGATTTACCACTCAGTCATTTTGGTAGTAAACCCCTATAAAGAACACCAACTTGGGCGTGGCTCGAGCAGGTTTATCAGACTCCTAAACGATACCACTTGTTTACAAGCCGCTGTTCGGCAAAGTAGCCTGCGCTAGTGGACTGGACTCGAGAGACCGGCGGAAATCGAGGGTAAAAACGGAAACGAGGGCCTCATTTTAGCAACCTGGTTCTCAGGCTCTGTCTTCTCTGCCTCTCTTGGTCGTTGGAAGAACAAAGGGAGGCAGAGGAGAGAGAGCCTGGGAACGAGGTTGTTATTTTGGATGTGTTCCAGGATAGCTCAGTCAGGGAACTCGCTAACCTCGTTCCCAGGCTCGCTTTTCTCAATCTCCGTTGGAACTCGCATGATTTAATGTGACAACATCGTTTTCGTAAAGCTCCCCGGGCCGTTCCGTTCACCCTGAAACGAAAACACGGCGTTTTCAAATTTCTCCGGAGGATAAACAACCAAATAAAACAACACATGCTTAATGTAAATGTGTTTGACGAGTGTCTTCTTTAATTTTAGGAATATACATATTTACATAGGATTTAAATACAGTTCTTTGTGAAAGTTTTAAAATAGCTTTTGTTTTTGATTTACAAGAATTGCAAGAAACCCGATGTAAACCAAAATATTAACAAATTTAACCCCCAAACAAGGAATTCCATTTGACCATTTAATAATTATTAAATGTTTAACCAGTCATCAGCCTAAAGTATCAATACAACAGAATGCTCAACACTGCCCCTTGAAGCTGCTGTTTAAGCTCCCTCTGCACTAAGTAACAATTATACTTATTATCTATTATTATTTTCACCATAATTCATATTGTCAAAAGCATTAATCATAAGAGCACTGCGGCTAATTTAAACCTTTAACATAAAGTTTTAATGAATCTGAATTTTGTTTTCATAATATAGGTTATTTGTATTTGTGCATATCGCGAAAATATCGGTGAATTTACAAATTTGGAACTTTGTACCATTTATCTTTAGGTTTTTATTATTTTCCTCGTTTTTTCATGAGTATTGAGTTGGTGGGTGACAGCGACCTAAACCACAATTTTTAAGTCATTTCTGGCTTAATTTGTGCTGTTTAGAAATCACCACGCCCTTGTAAACAACGTCATATTTACAAATTGTGAAGTTAATTTCTAGCAATTTGCATTGACGCCTTTCAATTAAATTATGGTCTTTTATTTAACATAAATTGTGTAAAATGACCTGAAGAGTATCAATTAAGGCCATTCTCAGACTCGAAAGGTTCTGGAGAGAATGTGTAGACGGTTTTTCAGTCCACCCTGATAGAATTGATGGAAAGATAAACTACATTGTGTTACTGCAAAAGAAAAGAAAGTAAAACAAACCAAAGCACAGATTATTGGTTCTGAGACTAGAGTTGATTTTCCGGCTTTAGTTTTGAGAGACGCGATTCACTAATTACTGAAGTTTGTACCTCGGAAATGCATTGCGCATCCGTACTATTGCATTGCGCATCCCTACTGCGCACGATTTTCGCTTCATCAGATAGCACTCGTAAAGGATAATATGTTTCCTTAAGAACATTACGTGCTTGGAATACATTGAAACCCTGTCGACTAAATATGGGTGCCTTGAAACGTACATCAAATTGCTCCCATAATTGATGGATTATTGATGCAATAATCCATTGTTGAATATTTCGCTTAACCTTCCTCCCTATTTTTCTGCTCTCACAAAGCGTAAAGTGAGTGGTTCAAAATTTAACTTCCCTTGATATCAGCAGCCAACAGGCAAAATTTGAATGAAAATCTCTTGTGCGGGAACTTTTGCAGTCCGAATGGAACGGTCCAGATCCGACCCCTGGTCTTTTTAGTTTCAAATAGCCTCTGTCTACCCAAGAGAATAAATAATTACCACTTAGTTGATTAATAACTTGGAGTTCGTAAAGGTAACTAAACAGTATGGCCCGCCATTCGTAAAAAAATTCCGATGTTCGAAATGGTTTCGAATTTTCGAAATTGTTCCGATGTTCGTAATGGTTTCGAATTTTCGAAATTGTTCCGATGTTCGTAATGGTTCCGAATGTCGAAATTGTTTTGAAATTCATAATGGGTAGGGGGCTCACAATGGTTTTGGAATTTCGGAATACTTGCGACAATAAGCCCATTGCAGAGGTACAAACTTCAGTAATTAGTGAATCGCGTCTCTCAAAACTAAAGCCGGAAAATCAACTCTAGTCTCAGAACCAATAATCTGTGCTTTGGTTTGTTTTACTTTCTTTTCTTTTTGCAGTAACACAATGTAGTTTATCTTTCCATCAATTCTATCAGGGTGGACTGAAAAACCGTCTACACATTCTCTCCAGAACCTTTCGAGTCTGAGAATGGCCTTAATTGATACTCTTCAGGTCATTTTACACAATTTATGTTAAATAAAAGACCATAATTTAATTGAAAGGCGTCAATGCAAATTGCTAGAAATTAACTTCACAATTTGTAAATATGACGTTGTTTACAAGGGCGTGGTGATTTCTAAACAGCACAAATTAAGCCAGAAATGACTTAAAAATTGTGGTTTAGGTCGCTGTCACCCACCAACTCAATACTCATGAAAAAACGAGGAAAATAATAAAAACCTAAAGATAAATGGTACAAAGTTCCAAATTTGTAAATTCACCGATATTTTCGCGATATGCACAAATACAAAT
Organism: Platygyra sinensis; assembly: GCA_019787425.1. Classification (NCBI taxonomy): domain Eukaryota; kingdom Metazoa; phylum Cnidaria; class Anthozoa; order Scleractinia; family Merulinidae; genus Platygyra; species Platygyra sinensis. The sequence goes on along the minus strand of JAHPZR010055032.1, from coordinate 1,204 downwards.
AACCTATATTATGAAAACAAAATTCAGATTCATTAAAACTTTATGTTAAAGGTTTAAATTAGCCGCAGTGCTCTTATGATTAATGCTTTTGACAATATGAATTATGGTGAAAATAATAATAGATAATAAGTATAATTGTTACTTAGTGCAGAGGGAGCTTAAACAGCAGCTTCAAGGGGCAGTGTTGAGCATTCTGTTGTATTGATACTTTAGGCTGATGACTGGTTAAACATTTAATAATTATTAAATGGTCAAATGGAATTCCTTGTTTGGGGGTTAAATTTGTTAATATTTTGGTTTACATCGGGTTTCTTGCAATTCTTGTAAATCAAAAACAAAAGCTATTTTAAAACTTTCACAAAGAACTGTATTTAAATCCTATGTAAATATGTATATTCCTAAAATTAAAGAAGACACTCGTCAAACACATTTACATTAAGCATGTGTTGTTTTATTTGGTTGTTTATCCTCCGGAGAAATTTGAAAACGCCGTGTTTTCGTTTCAGGGTGAACGGAACGGCCCGGGGAGCTTTACGAAAACGATGTTGTCACATTAAATCATGCGAGTTCCAACGGAGATTGAGAAAAGCGAGCCTGGGAACGAGGTTAGCGAGTTCCCTGACTGAGCTATCCTGGAACACATCCAAAATAACAACCTCGTTCCCAGGCTCTCTCTCCTCTGCCTCCCTTTGTTCTTCCAACGACCAAGAGAGGCAGAGAAGACAGAGCCTGAGAACCAGGTTGCTAAAATGAGGCCCTCGTTTCCGTTTTTACCCTCGATTTCCGCCGGTCTCTCGAGTCCAGTCCACTAGCGCAGGCTACTTTGCCGAACAGCGGCTTGTAAACAAGTGGTATCGTTTAGGAGTCTGATAAACCTGCTCGAGCCACGCCCAAGTTGGTGTTCTTTATAGGGGTTTACTACCAAAATGACTGAGTGGTAAATCTGCTGTTAGAATTTTGAACTGTGGGCTGCAGAAAACTTATCACGTGATCCGCGAAAGAGGTTGTCACATGACAAAAAAAGTTGTCACGTGATTCGTGTGAAATGCGTTGGCGGTCATCGCATTCAACAAGAATGGAAGATTTTATGAAAGGGGAAAAGGCCTATCAGAAGAATTAAAAGGACAGATAACTGTCAAAATTCTTGCAACTGGTGGCGATAGGATATCCGGATACTTTCCTGTAAAGTGGACGGAACTTGGCG
>JAHPZR010055031.1:10000-16003 GCA_019787425.1 Platygyra sinensis | reverse complement strand
AGAAGAGAGAATGTAGGTATTTCCGGTATATAGCCGCAAAAAATCTCGATTTGATCGCTTGCACGCCCGCAAGGTATCGACGTTTTTCCCGCAAACGCTCATGGGAGGCCAGCAAAGGGACACGGGCGCGAGGACTTGCGGGATCGGCGTCTTTGCCACGAGCTTTGTCCTTGGTTCTGATCTCGAGTTCAAGCGTCCCTGAAAAGCGTTTGTATTTGCCGGCCTCCATTACTATTTCAGCGCGATCAAATAAGTTCGCTTCGAAATGGCCGAGATTATGATCTAAAACAAATTGAAAACGCTTTCAGAGATCCTGAAGATGGATTTTGGGGGAAAAACAGCTCAGAGAGTCCTGAAGTATACTAGATCGAAATTCGAGGCCAGTGTGGTTCATTTGCGACTAAATAGCTAAACCAGTACAGTACCTTCCGATCGTCAGAATTACCCAAGGATAACCATAAGGTGACAGGCCTGTGCGACTCCCATTCACGTGTAGTAGCCGCTTAGGAAGTTTTGCCCCTTTTGTATGGTACGATCGGAGGATCTTTGAATATTTCGCTAAGCACTAATCCTGTGTTTTCAGGAAGACATTTCGTCAGAGTAAAGCCGTTAGAGGTCATATTTCTGTGTGGCTTCCGCTGTTATCCGCTTGTAATTTGCAGAGTTTGACACCTCTGTTTTTTTGCCAGTTTTTTTCTCTTGATATTGCAAGATATGTTTTAGGTTCTTTCAAATGTTAGCTCTAGAGGAATAAAGTTTGAAATATTCCTTTGGCATCTCGTTTATTTGGATGGCTTATTTTCACTGAGTAATCTTACGGCAGGGATCCAAATGTAAATGTTTTGCTGCGTTTTCATTGAGGACAAAAAGCTTGACTCTAATTTGCATATATGGCGACTGTAACGCGATACTTAGGTTTACATTTGACTTCTGTTGGGCTTTCGAGATACGTTTGCTCGTACACTCTTTTCTTTTCTAAGGATGTTATTTTTCCGGCCCAGACTGAATATTCTTATTTTTCTGCCGATTTTAGGCTGAAAATATTCATGTATTATTCTTACATTATAGCTTATGGCATTTTCGTTTTATTTAGAATTTATTGGGCTATCAAGTACAAGTGTTTGGTTTCTGGATCTGGATCGCGTTCAGCACATTGTGCATGTGCTCTGGACACCACTTTTCGTAGCGAGGCCAAGATGTCACGTCAAAATATATTCTTATATAAAAAAAGAGTGCATATCAAGACAATTGTTTTTTTTTTAGTATCAGACTAGAACAATAACGTTCAATATTATTGTTTCAATGAGCAGAAATAAAAGAAAGCGGGGGCAGCTTTAGTGATAACTATTACTAGTAGGAACATGTTACATATCCTTTCTGGTTCACTCAGGCTGAAGTCCATGCAATACAGTTGCTGAGTGCTTTGGGATATGTAACAAAATCGTCAAAGTGTTTTTCCGTCGTGCGTTGCATTATAGGAACATGCTGTTGTGGGTTCTGGTTCACCCAGTCTCATTGAAGTCCATGCAGTACAGTTGTTGAGTGCTTCTGGGTATGTAACAAACTCGTGATAGTGATTTTTCGGTCGTGTAGTTTCCAGAATCGCTTCGCATTACTTGAAAACAATAAGATTATGAGCTCGTGATTTCTATCACGCATAGTAATCGTGAGCGTAACCTCTTGAGAGGTTTTTGAAAACCTCGTTGCAATAATTTTTGAGAATTTCTGACTGCATAACATAAACTGATTTTCAAAGTGTCTGGACACATGACGCGTTTTGTGGAACACAAACGATCACTGCCAGGGATATGATTACACTGGAATGTTACAAGCCACTGGTATCCTGTGGAGATGTAGAACTAAAAGTTCTTCATCTCCACGGGATCCAAGGTCTGTTTTTGGTTGCAAAGAACGTCTGGCTCGTTGTGCTACAACATACACTGTATACTGTATTGTAATGGAAATAATAAAATAAAATTTGTAATAAATTAATATTAGAATCTGATCTCTTTGTAAATATTATATGCTATAAAATTCGTTATGCTCAGAATAAAAATTAGAGGATGAGTCTTATCCCCTTGAACAGGAGCCCGTGCCTTGAATAAGAATTCTATAATACAATGAAAAAGTCATTCACACGTAGTAGTAAGTGTTAACCACATAAACTGCAACATGAACACTGCCACTGGTACTCTTAAAAAAAAGAACCACAAAGTGTGGTTTTCATTGGCAGGCAGACTATCTTCGCTCTAGGACATACTCGTCTGAGCAAAACTGCTAAGGTCTACGTGTCGCTATCGTAAAACCACAAAGGAGAGTCTGTGTTGGCCTGTCTATTAACTTTTCAAAAAGGTAAATCGTTCAAAGACACTCGCCAGAACAAAACTTTAGAGGCTTACGTGCCGCTATCCTAAAACCACATAGGAAAGTTTGTGTTGGCCTGTCTATTAACTTTTCAAAAAGGTAAGTCGCTCAAAGACAAACTCGCCAGAAGAAAACTTTAGAGGCTTACGTGCCACTACCGTAAAACCACATAGGGGAGTTTGTGTTGGGCTGTCTATGACCTTTTCAAAAAGCAATATTTGTCTGAAAAAAAAAATTCGCGCAGAGGGTTTCACCTGAAAAAAAAATTCCTGCACAAGCCGTGAGCGAAAAAAAAAATTCGTGCAAGCTGAAAATTCCCCTCCCCCCCCCCCCCCCCCATCACTTTTCTAATGGTCCGTCCCTTAACCGAGCTAAGTCGGTCTGTATGGGAGAATCTTGACCTCGGTCATGTGTACAGACCTCACTACGTTCGGTCTGTACTTACGACCTCGGTCAAGATTCTCCCATACAGACCTCTTGCTCGGTTAATAAGAGCTAAGAGTGTATCATGATGAGACGCAAGTAGGTCTGAACTGGAAGTACTCGATTTCCGAATTAATTAGGTTGCGGTTTACGACGTGATGTCAACAGAGAGATTACCGGAATCAAATAGGATTAACATATTAGATCAAATGAAAGATAGACGACTGATGTATCCCATGACCCACGTACATATCTCACGGTAACTTCAGAACAATGAGTCGAAGGTCAAATCTGTGAAATTCACGCGGTTAAATGTCTCCAAGGTAGGGATCTTTGTTCTTCTCTTGCTTGGGTCGAAAGTGCTCAGTTGTTAGATCCTAACAAAACGTGGTAAGTTCTTAATAGAAAAGCTTGTGACGAGAGTGCGGTAAAATAATTATTTCTCTCGTAATAAGTTACCGGCGCGCTTTCTAGACGATGTCGTGAGGGTAAATCGCAGCACTCTTCGCACAGTTGATGGTGCCGCGTTTCAAGGGAAGGCTTTCTCAGAAGATGAAATCGTGGTTTCGTCGCTTGCGACATTTCTTCAGCATTTACCAGATTCTAGTGTATTTAACGAGAATGCATTTAAGAGGTTAAGAGGCTACTTAGTGGCCTTGATCACAGTGTTTTGATCGATTGAGTCAATATTAAAAAACTATAACAACAACAGACCAATGGGGCGCTCACTCACGTGGCAGGGATTTCGACCCCTGTTGCAAAAGCCACAGTGAATCGCCGTTTGGATATGCTAACTTCTTCATGAGTTGTGATCTCACAAAATGTGGATGAAGATACCGGTTGCTTTTTACAAACACCGCCATGAAGCAACGGCAAAAAGGTACGCTTTCATTGCCTGATTTCATACCGTGAGGGACTAGGTACCAGTCTGTTAATTATGGGATTAGCAACTATTGATCCCCATAGTCAGAAAGAGCACACCGAGATTCATAAAATCCCCAAGTTTGGTGTTAATCAGGCTAGTCTTGACTGAGATACAGGCATTTAAAAAACGTAAAAAATTTACAAAGAAATGTATGGAAAACCGGACAAATGCGGACAAAAGTCCGGTTTTGTCCGGTTTTCCATACATTTCTTTGTAATTTTTTTACGTTTTTAAATGCCTGTATCTCAGTCAAGACTAGCCTGATTAACACCAAACTTGGGGATTTTATGAATCTCGGTGTGCTCTTTCTGACTATGGGGATCAATAGTTGCTAATCCCATAATTAACAGACTCGTACCTAGTCCCTCACGGTATGAAATCAGGCAATAGTTTGTTGTCTGCTTAAAATTTCAGTCAGTTGGATAAAAGAAAGTCTTAAAATCGCGTTTATCGTATATTTTCAAGCGATCCGACTTTCGAGTCTCTGGCTTTTGCTTTAAAAGCAACGTTGCGTGCTTTTATTTATTTTCTCCTCCTTGCATCACACAAAGAACCGGCAAAATAAAGACTACTGTTATCTGAGAATGTCAGCCGTCCCCTCTCCCTTACCCACGGGGGACACGGGAGACCAAAGAACAAAAAATAGATCGTTTCACTGCCACGGAATTAAAAAAAAAAAATCGAAAACAATCCAGTGGAAGAAGCTCAGAAATTGTGATGTTGTAGAAGCTAAATAAATAAGACACTTCTCCAAGTTTTAGGCCCGTGCTTTTCCCCAGCATTCAGATACTCGACGAAATGTTCCGCAGAAATTCACTGAGCCCAGTATGTTGCATTTAACAATTTCCGTTTTTAATTTTAACTGCTCAGTTATCACCAAGGTTTACAGTGGCATCCAGACGTTTCGTCGGAGCGTGCCACTGTTGCCTTTAATAATTTCTGTTTTTCATTTTAACTGCTCAGTTTATATCGCCAAGGTTTACAGTGGCATCCAGACGTTTCGTCGGAGCGTGCCACTGTTGCCTTTAATAATTTCTGTTTTTCATTTTAACTTGATTCTGCATAAAATGTAAGTGCAATAAAATAAAAAATGAAAACGGAAATGAAAACGCTGATTAGAACGCAAAAGCAAATAAAAATGAAACAAAAATAGCTGAGCCTCCTCGGATTCCGTAATCAACCTATCATAAAAATTCACACCTGGAAAACAATTTTGGAGACCTTAACTAGGGAACTAAATGCACTAACATAAAGTAGTTCGAAATAAATCTGTTCTTTAATACATCTTTCTTCGTATAGTATCTGATTTACTTGTTTTTTCGCTCGTTAGATTTTTTGCGAATGGTTTGTAGATGGCGCGTAAGCCGATTCAATGGCAAAGTTGCGTAAACAAACGCACCTGTAAGCCAGTTTACGGCAAGAAAAAAAAGATAAAAATGTTATTGGCCGGCTTTGGGTCGGTCCGTATAGGGAAAAACTGTGACCTTTTCAAGACCTCGGTCACAGTTTTTCCCTATACGGACCTCCCAGCCGGCCAATAACATATATCAACCTGTGACGGTTTAATTGTATACCTGCGGATATATAATTAGACCAAATCCTAGGTCTTAACTTTTAAGCTAGTAAAGGTGTCTACGTAGGTCTTAGGTATTTAATCTTAGTTTTTGAGACAGTTAATTTTTTTTGTATACGAAACAGTTTTAGCATTTGCATACGGCAACAGGGGGTCCTTTGGCAGTGTTCCCCACAGAGAGCTTCACCAACTGAATATTTCAAACACAATATCTCTATTGGGTTTCAACCGAATGTCTGGAATGTTGTCAAGATTTCAAGATTGGTAAAGGACGCAGTTATCTAGATGTTTTCCCTATTATTCAGCAGTTAATTCTACATACCCACTTTGAGTTACTACACCTGTGGTGAATATATATTTCATCCACGTTCTATAGAAGACTTGGCTCTTGAGTGTGTCAGATCCAGCACATTGCCCACAATCAAATGACGCCGATAGACGAAAAATATCATAAAGAGCTGCAGTGGCTGAGACAAAACAAAGGTGCGACAAAGAATGATGTAAGGCACATCTATGAAAGCTGGGCACCCGAGTATGACAAGGTAGGATAAGGTGGGGGTAAGTCAAACATAACAAATTTGCCGCGGTTTCAAGGTGCACGATCTGATCACGTCAAAGTCGAAAGCTCAAGTTATTGTTTCCCCAGGGAGTTATGCCCGATTCAGACGCCGTACTTCACATAAACCGAGTCGTATGCTAATCGAGAGAGAACGAAGGA
>JAHPZR010055031.1:0-5000 GCA_019787425.1 Platygyra sinensis | reverse complement strand
TCTTCGTTTAGTAGTCCTTTTTGGACATTGAAATATAGTTGTCTAATTAAAATACGTTCTCGTTGATACCTCGCACAAAAGGCCAGGAAAAGTGTATTTATCTTAATCAGTACTGAGGTGTTTGTTTGCATATGTTTAAACTCAAGAGCACGTACAGAGATAATGATATGGAGTAGGCGGGCTTATGGTTTTGGAAAAGACCAACCCACGAAGCCGTAATTATGCAATCTTCTTCTTGTAAGACTTACGTTGTAAGAAATATTTAACAACAACTTTTCTCTCTTAACTTAGTGTTACCTTTAACTTTTAATCGGTAAAAACCAAGATTGTAACTTTTATATTATTCTCGTTACTTTGTTTGGGTCAACCACTTAGGAACAGTTGGTTAAAATCAAAGAACAAAATATTTTAGTCAAGCTTGATTCCTCGAAGGAAAATATGCTAAGTAGTCTGGTGCGCAGTCGCAAAAGAGTCTTATGTGAACTGCGCATGACGTTACGTTAGCGTAGTTGACAGTTTGACAGTGATCTGACGGATCATGTGGTTGACCCCATAAAAGAAACGTGAGAAGTGAATCTGTAGTAGTTGCAGTCTAACGTAGTCGAAGTAGTTGCAGTCTAACGTAGTCGAAGTGGTTGCTGTGATAGGTAAGGTCAGTGAAGAGTGAGAGCAGAACGACATTGTAACAGCAATCGTTGGAAATAAAAGAGAGAATTAATCAAACAACAGAGTGTTGAAGTGGCTGGCTAATTCCCCTTTAAAGCTGCTTTAACATAATATCGATTTTGCTTAAAACTACATTTCACAAATTTAAATCCAACGCCAATTATTGGTGAAAATTTTATAGCGATCGGACAAGGAAAACTGAAAACACTTTTCAGACGATTGAAAAATATCGGTATGGCCTCTGAAAAACTGTATCGAAACACTTTAACTTGTAATACTTTCCATAGACGCAGTACCGTAGGTCCTTTAGAAACTTACCCTCTTGATATTTTAAGAGGTAATAAAATTTGGCATCCTATCGTGTGGCTAGAGAGGAGAATAATATGTGAGTCAACAAACGGCCCAAAAAGTGATGAATAAAAAAAAATTTACTTCGAGTCCTGAGCTCTGAGCAAATTAAAAAATCGTGGTAGCAAAATATGCGTAAGACCCTGCTCTGCAGAACTCTCGGCATTTTCCCATTGTGTCAGTTTGAATGTTTTAGTACTAGTCGCTAAAATTCGCGCAGTTGGCGAGCGCCCTCCAGTTTACTTTTTGGTGGGAAAGTTGTTACACTTTTTACGACCGGAAAACACCAGCTAGATATCTTAAATCATTTTGTTTTCTGGCATAACTGATTGTCACACGACTACAGCTAGTAATTTCACTCAATACCATAACACTAGAACAATTCAAATCACTTTTTTATTGTTCTTTTTTTGCCGCGATAAATGTATTTATAACACGAAGAATCAAAAGTAAAAGGCAAGGGAGCCCAGGAAAGCCAATGGGCTTATGTAAAGGACTACCTTTTGAGGTAACAAGTTAATAATAAATTAAAATTCTGTTATCGGCGTAATAACTATATCTAAATGTATACATGAAAAAGGTTCAGGCTTCTGGAGTAATCATCGTTTTATTGCCACAGCTTTGATTCGTATGGTCCGGAATTATAATGCAATCGAAGGCAACTTTGGCAATAAAAACGAAGTTTACTTAAGAAGCCTGAACCTTTGTGAAGTCATAGCTAATGCTCCTCGGCTAAATGAGTTGAGCACTCTAACAAATACTTTCTACTCAAGAAAACAATTAAATGTATACATGCATATCTCTTCGGACAAAAATAATTTAAATAAACTTAGAAACGTAAAAGCTAAATATGAAGGTATATCTATGACAAAATTCAATAACCAGGACTTGATATCAAATTATCCAAATTGTACTTGCAGCAATCCAAAGCTGAATAGCAACAAACCAATTCTATTTTCCAAATAAGGAATGCATCCAACCGAGGCTGAACGGCAAAAACCCGTTTCAAGTGTCATGCAGCTAGTCAAAATGCCAAAAGGCAGAGTGGTAAAAGGCATGACGCGAAAAGGCATAACGCAAATAGGCATAACGGGAGAAAGCACAACGCAAATAGGCATAACGCGAAAAGGCTTAACGCAAATAGGCATAACGCAAAAAGGCATAACGCAAATAGCCGTAACGCGAAAAGGCATAACGCGAAAAAGCATAATGCAAAAAAGGCATAATGGGAAAAGGTATAACGCGAAAAGGCATAACGCGAAAAAGCATAATGCAAAAAGGCATAACGGGAAAAGGCATAACGCAAACAGGCGTAACGCGAATAGGCATAACGCGAAAAAGCATAACGCAAAAAGGCATAACGCGAAGAGGTGTAACGCAAATAAGCGTAACGCGAAAGGGCATAACGCAAATAGACATAACGTGAAGAGAGGGAGGAGTGGGGAGGGGTCAATGGCTTTGAAGCCAAATTCCAGTAGGAATTTCAATCTATCAGCTTCTATTTGGAATCATGGTCGGCCTGGTTGACCCGTATGAAAAACAGCAGGTACAGTAACTCTTACAAGGACATCGATTAATTGTGCAAGTCGAAAGGAAACAATCACTTTCGAAACCATTTTCTTCCTGGTGTAATAGTTCAGTAAGAATTCTCCTCAAATATTGAGCCAAGACATTCTGAGTGGAAGAAGGTATCGCCCTGTCGAACACCATTTGCTCGCCGGGAGCACTGACCAAAAGCTACGACGGCTCTTGTTGTTCGACTTTCGCGTACCCAGTTCCTTCCTACGTCCGCTGATTATTTCGCGTGATGCGTATTTGCGACGCTTTGCGTACGCCCATTTGCGTAATGCCTTTTTCGTGTTATGCCTTTTCGCGTTATGTCTGTTTGGGTTATGGCTTTTACCACTATGCCTTTCTGCATTTTGACTAGCTGCATGACACTTGAAACGGGTTTTTGCCCTTCAGCCTCGATTAGATGCATTCCCGGTTTGGAACATAGAATCGGTTTGTTGCTTTTCAGCTTTGGATTGCTGCATGTACAATTTGGATAATTTGATATCAATTTGTGGTTATTGAATGTTGTCATAGATATACCTTAAACGCGCAAAATGTGAAAAAGCGACAAAGAGAGCGGAAAGAAAGGGTACACAACTCCACGAAAAGGAAGCAAAACATACATTATTCCAAAGGAAAGGATTTAAGTATAGAGGTGAACACAGCAATACTAGAGGCATTTTGAATTTCAGAACTAAAAAATTCAATAATTTGGGGCCTTGGAAACTGAGTCAAAATTTCCTTACATTTGTCCTACAGCGGGGCAAACACATGAGAACGAAGTTAGTTTTTGTATTATAGGAATGTTCGTCACAGGTACGAAAAAACATGTCATGAAGCTTTGTGGAAAAAGGTCGTCTTTGTAAAGATACATGAGCTTACCTATTTGAAGTTTGATAACATTATCAAATTTTAGATTCTTACCACAAAGACAGGATAATTATGTCCATCAAAAACACTCCGAGAGATTATTATCTAATTACTCGTTCCTGAAGTGTAATTTATCGTTTCAGGTTTGATTGATAAGTCGAGCCCCAGCCACTCGCACAGTAGTGTAAACAGGGATAAACTAAAATATAATAGACAGTATATAAGGAGGTCTTATTAAGGCTGGAACTAGATTTGTAAATAATGTCCACTGATTTTGAGATTTTTCTTGCCGCGTTCTGTATTTGACATTTCCAAGACAAGCGTTCGTGAAGTAGAACTCCTAAAAGGATTGAGCACAGTCACGGTATATTTTGAGTTATTTTGAAGATCGATAAAATTATCTTTAAATTGAAGGAAGCCTGAAAATAACATTTTACAAAGACAGAAAAACACCAAAGAGATAATAATAAACCATAAAGGAACTAGGATGGTTAAGGATGGAGAAGATTGACACGGATTACCAACAACGAAATTAAATAAATTAGACTAATCTTTTCAAACCGTTTAGCCGTGACTGTGCTCCTTGAAACTCTTGACACGTTAGTAAATGGGCGACTCCTGTTCCGAAAGAAACTGGCCCTATTGCGCAGGGTTACCAATAGTTAAAAACTAGAGCGGTTTCCATTTGAATAGTAGGGACCTTAAGCACCGACGACGAATGAGACGACGACGACGAATAAAACTGCTGTAGGACTGGGTCGAGGACGTCGTCCACGGCTTGCCACTGCATGTAAACAGACCCCAATCCTTGCAAACATCAACCTAAAACTATCGAAAACTTATGCCATGTCTTCTTTCCAAGCTCTTTCAGGAGCTTCAAGACCTGTTTCTTTTGAGGTTCGAGAACGATACTATCGATAACAACGAATTTTAAGTCCTACATGAGGAAATTATGCCGAGAAATCCCGATTTCTCATACGAAGAACATGACAGGTTTTCACTCGAAGAGATGAACTGGATGAATGATGCCGAATTTTCGGCCCGATATGCTCCAAAACGACCTTCACGGTATAACATTCTATCCTAAAAACATAAGCGAAAGCGTACGTGTTGATAGCAACCGGAAGAAAATGAAATATAGAGTCATTCTTCGATTTCTGAATTTATTTAATTTCCTCCTTTTGCTGACAAGCAAATTCCACAGGGACAAATTGACAAACCCAAATGTTATTACAAACGATTTCTACACCAAACTCGCCGTAAAATCTAGTTAATGGAAAGCTTAGAAGTTAAATAAATAAACAACTTTCATTTCAATAGCTTGAAATAAATTTTCTGCTTCAAACACTCCGTAAATACATAAATACATACTCACGTTCGCTCAGGACGGCAAACTTGGCGTTTTGGCGTCCTGGGTCGGGTTGTTCAAAGCCCGATTAAGCTAACCCAGGGTTAGCGCGAATTTTGATTTCAGTTTTGTAATTTTTTGGTGAAGGTTCTGTTTACATTATTTGCCCTTCAGTTTTGAGCTGTAGTAATCTCAAACTACGCCAAACATACGG
>JAHPZR010055029.1:20000-25178 GCA_019787425.1 Platygyra sinensis | reverse complement strand
CCTTAAAAAACTAACACACTTAATTAAGCATTAAGAAAGACAAAAACTGCTTGAACGGCATAGAACTGGGTTATCTTTGCTTGCCATTTCATACTACGCTTTGGCCAAAAAAAAAATACGCATTGGCCGATTTTACCAAGGAACGAGTGGTTCATCTAACATCGATTCCCAATAAATAAAACCTAAAATATTTTCCTGACAGATCGAGCCCATCGGTGTGCTGTTTGTATTTGTCAATTAATTCGTGAAGCGCATTTTTGAGCTATCAGTTAATTATTAGGTCTTGATTTTATAAGCACACGTTTCATCCCAAATCCTAAAAGTATTGTTGACTCTGCGACTAAAAAGCAACATTATATAAGCAAAGTGTGCCGAAATCCCAGCGCGGACATAGAAACAGGGAACAAGGAGCCTTCGGAGCTCAGTCGCAACATGTTGAAGGGTTCAACTATCCCAAATGAAAACAAAATTGGATATAATCGAGGATTTAGAGATTATGAGGGCCAAAGATAGATTTTTTGAGGGATATTTGGCTCTGCCGTGGAAGTTGAAGCTGATCGAGCTTGGCCACTGTTGATCCAGGAGTGCCAATAAAGTTCTCGCGGGGCGCTTGTCTGCTGAGATTCGACGATATTTAAACTTCCTAAAACTTAAGGAGCGTAAACTGCCTAAAGATTCAATGGCGCGGAAGCTAGCATCCCCAGATTTGTTAACAGTTTTGAGAAAGGGTTTCTTTCATTCCCGATGATAAGATGGTTGGAATTTCTCCCATACACCGAGGGAACTTGTCCTTAAGAGGCAATACCATTCTTCGCGCAAAAAAGTTTTAATACCCGCCTCAGAACAAGCTAGAAAGGAAATCTGAACAAAGGTGAATTCAAGAGAACATGTCGCGAAAGAATAAACCCTGAAGGCATATACGAAGTACTTAATTTTTTCACTCAAAAATATCTTTCAAAGTCTTTAATTTATTCTGTTGTCAGTTTCGATTTCATTTACAAGGGTATTCCCCTTGTTCTAGGACAGTAAGCATTAAATTTAGAAATACTTTGCATATTTAGGTGAAGTTTGGTGAAACGGTAAGTTTTAACATTTTGCATCAGAAGGAAAGAAAGAGGGAAATTTTTTTTTTCATACAACCGGGCAAGTTGAAACATGCCAAAGCCATCTAGTGGACTGCAGTTTTCTTCACAGCTTTTAGCTTTTGTAAGTTGACGATTGACAAATAGCAGAATACATCCGACAAAGCTTTGATTTTTCCGGAATTTGCGTCTTACCGACTCCACAGTATTGCTAGTATCATTGTACAAGGGAAATGAACAGAAACTGACAAAAAGAAATGGTCACATGATACTTTTGCACCTTTTTAGAGGCTAGTTCGCCCACGCCGACTTAACAACTGAACACAAAAGTTTCTCTGACGCATATGGATTTTCATTATAAGACTAAATTAATCAGGTTTCCTCGCGCTGGTCCCGACCGCAACATATTGAGCACAGCGTTCAAATGTTTACTGATTAACTGTAAACCACCCAAAAGGTCTTTGTTTTAATCGTATAATTTAGATGGGTGGGACTTCCTACTCATAAACTCCATTGTTGCTGAAAAAATCAAATATGGCCATTTCCTTCCGAAACGTTGCTTTTCTTAGCTTTTTAAACCGCAGAAAAACACTCATTCGGTTTCCAAGCAACGGAGGTTTCGCTGAGAAAGCGTTATTGGGATAAGAAACGACACGGACAAAATAAACATCATTCTGCACTAAGGTCAAGGCAAACGAAAAATATTAATTGAGAAATAAAATGGCTTTTTTCCAAACCTGTCATTTAGTGCGCTGTTGGCGTAAGGTTTTTGGAGTTCCATACCCCACGAGGTGTTTATTTTTGATAAAAATTCCAAAAATAACTGAATTAAACGCATGCTCAGTAAGTTTTTTGCCCGCATGCAGGGCACAGCTGTACAAGTTTAGAATTCTTTGTACATTATGTCACTATTTATCAGCGAATTTTCCTGCGAAAATAATTATGATTTTTAGCTGTGCGTCACACTGACTTGGCATAAACGCGAACAAAGCAGAAAAAGTCAGAACAGACATTTTCTTAGTTTTGAGAAGTTAGCGCAAAATAATTAAGTGTTTTCCACGGCAGCGAATCCATCTATTTTCCAGTTTTGATTTGCAAGAAAGAATTGTCAATCGACTGAAAAGCGGAAATACGCGAGGATGCACTTTTCCGGTTACTAAGGCATTACGTCATGGTGAACCATAAATAGACTGGCTTACAAGGCTCCGGTGTTTGTCACAACACTCAGAAATCCTTGAACGCGCTAGCCCTGAAATCATAACACATCTACCTATAGAGCAGTACGAACGACGGTCAGTGGAGGCCATTTTTATAGAGACTAATTTATTCTCGAGGTAAGGCTTTATAAAGTTAAGTTAATACACTAAGTTTGCAGGGAAATATTTAAAACCATTTAGACTCAGCAGTGAATTTTGCGCGGGAGAGGAGCGGCAACTGCCCACGTATTTGAACAGTCTCTATTTATAAACACCACCATTTAACCTGTTTTATCTTTACCATTTACCTTCAATCCAAGTGGTTCAGTTTTTATATATATATGGTCTAAGGCATTATTATTCAAGCATTCGTTCTGAAATCATAAGGTCCTTTTCAACAAAACAAGTTAATTTTCACTGACCGGCATATCAAGACTCACAACTCATTCAGGCTGAAATCAGTTTTCCGTCCACCGTTTAGCGAATGCGAAAATTGAATATCTTGTTTCGCTTTCTGTTCACATCGTGTCATTTATGTGGATTTAACTGAAAAGTTGCTATGAAAAATAACAATACACCTTTAAAATTTCTCTAAAGCTGACAGGCTGCGCGTAATTAAAGCAGATAAATTTCACCCTCAAATCTTCTTAAAAACCCAAGCTGGTATTAAACTTATAATATTCTCCACTAGAACTTGTTGTGTTAGCTTAAGTTTCTTTCCGGTTCTGAAAGAGCTATTACAAAAACATTTCCGAAGTAGACTGACACGTTGAAAAAGCTAATTTGGGACAATCAAATTTATGGGGCTGTGCTTCGACAAGTCATTGGTTATTACAAGTTGTTTATCTCATCGATTTAATTGATAGACAAGTGCTTTTAAAAAGAGTTGATTTTAGTTCCCCAGTTCAACGAAATCTTAACAAAAAGGTTACTGACGGATACTAATCCTTTCGAACAATCAACTCTCCACTATTCCAAAAAATTACTTTTTGAAATATAATATATATTGAATTGACCGACGTCTATGATAGGAAGGCTTTCAATATTCCTAAACGGTCAACGCCAAATTCCATCTTTCGGAACATGCTGTGTGTGTTGACAGGTTAGAAAGACACTAAGCAGCTTTCAAATCTGTATGTAAACTAAAACTAACTTTTTAAAAAAACTGAAATCTCGTGTGTCACTGGATTGCGAACAACAATTTCTTGTTGACCTTGACCTAAAATTCGTCTGAATTCTAAATAACGCGTACAGATAATTTTCTCACGCTATGAATTTAACTGGCTTCCTTACGTAACGGTTATGGCTGGAGGGGCTTCAGAATTTTTTCTCCGACGCAAATCTTTCTTGCCGTCTTCTCTCTTTTTTTAAATGCAGAAAAAAGGCTATCCCGCTAAATTCTCGCCTTAACACTCGTGAAAATTATGCACCGGTAGAAATCTACCGCACCTTACAGGAAAAGCCAGTGAAGCCGGATTTCAAAAACAATACTCGCTTCTAATCAGAGTTTTTAAAGAACCCCTTTCGAGACATCAACAGACGACTTCGTGAGAAGTTCTACTCTGGTCTTAGAAATGTTTTCTTTCTTCTTTCTGCTACCATAAAAGCGCGAAAGTCCTCATGGCAGTCAAGGTAACCGACTCCTTTCCCCATTGTCATGCGGTTCACTTTTGATTGAGAAATTTAAATTGAAAAGAGAAAATTTCTTAAACAAGCTAAGCATAGAGACGTCTGGAATATATAAGTGTTTGTCGAATTATGTTTTACACCACAAGGTGCGCTGTGTTCAAAACGGGTTGGCAGACAACAAAGACAGCCGTTTGTAATCAACAAAAGAAATGGTGATTTTTCTGCCCCTTTGAGTTAGTTCGATTCGGCAGAAGACCTGATATGAAACAAACCGCCGTTTAACCGACACAGTTTTTTTAATTGATAGAAGTTTTGCGCTTTAGGTGGAAACCATTTCCTTTCTTTGTAAATCCTATTAATTGTTTTAAGGTTTCCGTGTAACTAGCCGTCTTCTCACCTGTTAATTGCATCGGCATATTGAAATAGCCGCAAATGTTTGTCTGCGCCTTCTTAATTCAATTACTCAGTTGTGGTAATGGTGATCGCAGAGCCGGGGAGCGACGGGTATTACGAAGAATTGAATGCTAGACAAAAAAAAAACGCTCCCTTACTATGTTGGTGAAACAACGTAAGGTAATACTGACCATTTTGTATTTATTTCTAGGTACAGTAACCAAGTCCTGGAACTTAAACTGCATTATGGGATTCTCCGGTCTTCTCCGCCGAAACAGCAGCCGAAGACGAAGTTTCAAGCGCATTGAGCCACGTGACCGCGCCGCCCAGTCTACCAACTCAGGCGCTCAGCACAGATCAGCGGATTCTGACTCAGCCAACAGAGAGAACCGCACATCCAGGGAGATTGGATCCATGTTGAGGAAGATTGGAGACGAGCTTAACAACAGCAGACTGAGTTTGAACTCCCTCATTTAAAGATGGCGCGTTTCAAGGCCTATTTGAGGCTTAAGTTGTCATGAAAACGCAGCAGGCCTTTCGGTTGAAGCAGTTGCAAGAAGCCTGTTTAAAATAGAACTGTTCAATTTTTCGAGGCTCTGCTGACCTGTTGTTGATGATTTGGTACAACCACTAAAAGAAACTGTTGAGCTGTTTGGTTGTTGAAAAGCGGAGCCGGGTTGATGTGTTAATTATTTCAGTTATATCGTTTCATTGAACTTTAAGCATGAAAGCGTGTAAATATCTCAACATGATGAAGCCGGTTATTTCTAAATTTCTACGTGTACATTCAAAAATCAAGTTGATTGATTGTTCGTTCACCATTCCTCGTTGACATTTTTTTCGCTCTTTTCTCGGGTTTGTTGTAACAACAACGGCTA
>JAHPZR010055029.1:15000-17500 GCA_019787425.1 Platygyra sinensis | reverse complement strand
AAAGGACACTGCTACAGAAAGTACCGGTAGGTGGTTTCATCTGGTGCAACTGCATATCCAAAATGTTAATACATAGTCCTACCTTTTGTAGTTCATAGTCAGGGAAGCTGTGACACAGAAAGGGAAAGTCTTGTTCACAAGGACACCAACAGCAGCATCCATCATTGAAGCACTTGCTCCTCCATGGACACATCTGAAAAACAATTACAGTATATCAAACAGTGTACGCTATATTTCCTCAAATAATAATAAGCTGCGACAATTATTCTGGGTTTTTTTTCTGGGCAAAGGAGGAGGTAATTATTTCAATATTACTCACAGGAAGTTGGGCTCTTAGTATTTTAATTTCATAAATACATGTACATAATCAAATATATTTGTAAAGAAAAAAAAGCATCAACATTACAATGATCGTAAAAACTGTCCCAAACCTGTGCTTTTGTAAAATTACATACCATACATGTATGTTGTACATGTATATGATGTCAATTCAACTGGATATTCAAGATGTAAATTTTTAACTAAGTGTGGGAGGAGGAGTGGTTATAAAGGGATGATGATGAGGGCCAGGAGGGTGGACTTGATTATTGAAAAAATCAAACAATCCAATTACTTGGTGGGATGGGGGACGGGCGATTAACGAAGGGGCAGCACTAATTTATTCATTAAAGGAGACACCATACAGTTCTAAGTCCACCTTGCAATGCAAAAATTTACAATACAAGTTTATTGTGTAATACTCTTAGCTTCAGGTGTGGCGTTACATGAAGTGACACACCAGCTAGTTTACAGGTATTCCATATAAATCAAAATTAAAATTTAGGAGTAAAACTATTAACACAAGTCATAAAAAAATAGATTAAGTAAGGTCATCGAATACAATCTAAAAATGATCAAACATTAAAGCCTAAGATGTAATAAAAATGATCCTATGTACAATCAATAATATGACAACAAATAGAAAATAATAATTAGCTTAAAGTGGTACTATGACAAAAATCGCATCTTTCTTATTGAAGCCATTTTAAAACATAAACAAGTAGTCTGTATGAGAAGAAAAATGCCGTTTACTTTTTTTTAAATATCTCTTTTAGTTCCACAGATATTCAAGCTTTTAAACTATGCAAATATGCTCAACCAAATTTTAATCAAATATAATGAAAAAAGATATCTCAGCCAGTTTGTAACAGAAATGTTTGATTCTTTGCAGTGGGGTTCTACTAAAGGTGCAAGGCAATATGAGCTTAAAAGTTTTGTTACCATGGCAACATACTGGGTTCCAGACCACCCCAATATTAACAGCATTTCTGGCCACCTTCAGTGCTCTATTTTCATCTTTGCAAATGGTGCCTCGTATGTATGATCCAGCAGGCATAAGAAATATGTTAGCTCCAGTTTGTGGCCCTCTTTAGCATTTTTGGAGCTAAAAATCACTAACATATTGAAATCAAGTGGAAGAGGACTGGAACAGAGTGAGTTGCCATGGGAACATAGTTCAAGTTCAAGTTTCAAATTTTATAGCCACAGGTGTGTTTCCTATAGAACTATTAGCCTGCCAAGTTTCAATGATCTGCGCTGCAAATTGGCCACGATACATGTAGCTCTATTTATATTCTTGAGAAAATATTGGGTTGAGTGTATGACGTCATCAGTCATCTTATTTGCATATTTTACATATTTTTCAAACTTAAATATCTCCGGAACAAATGTACTAGATATTTGCAAGCCGTAAGCGGCGTTTCGGCTCTTTCATGGAATTATATGCCATACACTTAAAATATCAGGGGGTAAAAATTTCATCATAGTTACTGTACCACTTTAAAAGGCCCAAAAGGTCAGTTTTTTAATGCTGTTTTAGAAGGTTGTGAAAGCTTTGATAGTTATGTCTGATTCCGGTAGCAGGTTCCACAGCTTTGGTGCTAGGTAATTCCCCGATTTCAGTCCCATAAGTTGTGGTATTGACCTTCGCAGTTTTAAAATATCGGTTCCCCTCAGATCATATCTAGTGTTTCTAAAATCTTTGAGTAGCTTTTTTATGCTTTTAGGAGCATGATCGTACTGGCTATTTTTGCTAGTCTTTGATTAGTCAATGAGGGTAAGACTATCTTATCGAGTAATTCCTGGTAGTGTGTTTGTTTTTCATTAAAAACAAATCGGAGGGGACATTCGTTTACTTTTTCCAGTTTTGCACTGGCACTTTTACTGCAGAGGTGCCAGGTTTCAGAGCAATAGTTGAAATGGGGAAGGATGAATGCAAAATAGATGTTCTTTCTTGATTCAAAGGGGAGCATCTTTTTCATACGCTTCAGTAACGCAACTTGCTGTAGACTTGTCCGCACACTTTGGTTTTATGTTTTTCAAATTTTAGTTTACCGTCTATCGTTACTCTAGCACTTCAAAATCATCGGTAATGGGGATCTCTGTGTTTTCGCAACAAAACTAAGACTTGTTTTGGGCCTTTCCCATTTCTACTCTTTCCCATTTCAACTCTTTTTGCAAT
>JAHPZR010055029.1:0-10000 GCA_019787425.1 Platygyra sinensis | reverse complement strand
GCTATAAAATTTGAAACTTGAACTTGAACTATGTTCCCATGGCAACTCACTCTGTTCCAGTCCTCTTCCACTTGATTTCAATATGTTAGTGATTTTTAGCTCCAAAAATGCTAAAGAGGGCCACAAACTGGAGCTAACATATTTCTTATGCCTGCTGGATCATACATACGAGGCACCATTTGCAAAGATGAAAATAGAGCACTGAAGGTGGCCAGAAATGCTGTTAATATTGGGGTGGTCTGGAACCCAGTATGTTGCCATGGTAACAAAACTTTTAAGCTCATATTGCCTTGCACCTTTAGTAGAACCCCACTGCAAAGAATCAAACATTTCTGTTACAAACTGGCTGAGATATCTTTTTTCATTATATTTGATTAAAATTTGGTTGAGCATATTTGCATAGTTTAAAAGCTTGAATATCTGTGGAACTAAAAGAGATATTTAAAAAAAAGTAAACGGCATTTTTCTTCTCATACAGACTACTTGTTTATGTTTTAAAATGGCTTCAATAAGAAAGATGCGATTTTTGTCATAGTACCACTTTAAGCTAATTATTATTTTCTATTTGTTGTCATATTATTGATTGTACATAGGATCATTTTTATTACATCTTAGGCTTTAATGTTTGATCATTTTTAGATTGTATTCGATGACCTTACTTAATCTATTTTTTTATGACTTGTGTTAATAGTTTTACTCCTAAATTTTAATTTTGATTTATATGGAATACCTGTAAACTAGCTGGTGTGTCACTTCATGTAACGCCACACCTGAAGCTAAGAGTATTACACAATAAACTTGTATTGTAAATTTTTGCATTGCAAGGTGGACTTAGAACTGTATGGTGTCTCCTTTAATGAATAAATTAGTGCTGCCCCTTCGTTAATCGCCCGTCCCCCATCCCACCAAGTAATTGGATTGTTTGATTTTTTCAATAATCAAGTCCACCCTCCTGGCCCTCATCATCATCCCTTTATAACCACTCCTCCTCCCACACTTAGTTAAAAATTTACATCTTGAATATCCAGTTGAATTGACATCATATACATGTACAACATACATGTATGGTATGTAATTTTACAAAAGCACAGGTTTGGGACAGTTTTTACGATCATTGTAATGTTGATGCTTTTTTTTCTTTACAAATATATTTGATTATGTACATGTATTTATGAAATTAAAATACTAAGAGCCCAACTTCCTGTGAGTAATATTGAAATAATTACCTCCTCCTTTGCCCAGAAAAAAAACCCAGAATAATTGTCGCAGCTTATTATTATTTGAGGAAATATAGCGTACACTGTTTGATATACTGTAATTGTTTTTCAGATGTGTCCATGGAGGAGCAAGTGCTTCAATGATGGATGCTGCTGTTGGTGTCCTTGTGAACAAGACTTTCCCTTTCTGTGTCACAGCTTCCCTGACTATGAACTACAAAAGGTAGGACTATGTATTAACATTTTGGATATGCAGTTGCACCAGATGAAACCACCTACCGGTACTTTCTGTAGCAGTGTCCTTTCTAAAATGACCAAGATTTCCTTCTAAAGAACACAGCACAGTGATCTACACTTTTTGCTGTAGTTCAAATTTCAGTCTGTGATCAGGTGATTTTTCTTCTTGAAGTTCTCCGTACAACTGGAGAACCAATCAGACAAATTTGAGTTCTATGATTTTGTGTTCCTTCCTATGAAAAGAGACTGCTCGCCATTTTGTTTAACTTTCAGCCCTGTGTCCAGCAAGGCCACTAATTAAAAATCCCTGGTTTCTGCGGTGACTGGAAATGCTTTTATTTGTCCCTGGATTGGATGCCCGGGGACGGGGGGGGGGGGGGGGGGATGGGGGGGGACGGGTACTCCCACGAATTTTGGATAGGGGTGTGCCGCGAAGGTTCTCAAACCCTAACCCTATTTAAGGACTAAGAAAGCGAAAATTGCTACCCTTTTTAAGGCCCAAACACGAAAAATGACACGCTATTCAAGCTATTAAACCTCTGTTGCAAATTCATCTTGTTAATACTTAAAGGATAGATCTTGAGCTTAAAAAAAACATTCGTATAGCGGGCGTTTTGACACTCCAGTATTAGATAATACAATTTACATATAGCTACCCTATCTAAGGGACCACACGCAGGAACACAGTCACAAAAGGGGAAAAAAGATACCCTATTTAAAGGACTGAGACACCTCAAAAACCATACCCTATTCCGCGGCACGATACCTATCTATAGCCTCAAAGATGGGAAGTAACCTCCCCCCCCCCCCCCCAACCAGAGATATGGATGCGCTAATCTATCCACAAGGGTTTTCTCCCATCTCATTTGGCTGGTGAACAATTACTTATCATAATAATAATTGTGACGTAATGCAGGTTGTATTACGTATCGCGTAAGCGTAACCTTAATCCTTGTAAATATGTAAGTTAATCGCATGGTTAAATAGTGCGAGCAGTCGACTAGATACTGTAATGTTGTTTTTTTTTTTACTTGTAAGTGCAGTTAGTATCGTACCGTTTTGTAAGTAGATCAATTGCATTGTAAGTAATTATGTGTGTTTGCAATTAAATAAAAGAAAAAAAAATTACTTATCATATGACTAGCTCCATGAGGAGGCAAGATGAACCGAAATCGCATGCTGTGATTGGCTACTCAAGCGGGCTCTTGCCTGCTTGGGCAGAACTTAAAGAAAATACAACAGTTCTTATTTGGATCATTACTTTTAAAAGTGTCGGCCTGGCATATATTGCCATTGCCAATTGTATTTGTGGATTCAGCATCACAACCAAGTTTAATTTATCTTTTTAACAGTCTTCTTCCACTTGGTTCTACTGCTCTGGTGGAGTCGTGGATTGACAAGTTGAAGGAAGAAAGATTTTTGGGCTTGGGTGCGGAACTAAAATCTCCAGATGGAAAATTGACGTATGTCACTGCCAATGCATTATTCATTCAGCTGGATCCTCAGGGCAAAAAGTAGATTCATGGCGTGGTTTTGTGAAGTCTTTTAAAGTAATATCTTCATCAAGATTTTATTCTACTGAGAGTTCCCTAAAAAGTTGTACGAGTTAGACATGTGGCAGCTACTACTTGCAAGTGTATGTACTAAACATCAAGTGATTTCCAGTGACAGTTTTGAGGCTACCACTTGTTTGGTAAATGTAATGTAAACCATTTCACGGCAGGAGAGGTTTTTTACATTGGTTTTTTGTAAGTCTAACAAAGTACCTGTATGTCTTCCCGCAGAATGCCTGTTATTTAGACATAAAATAACTAGTTACTTGAAATTTTATACAGTCTGTCTGAAAAGTTTGAGGTTGTGTGAACAAAATTATGAAAATATTGATGTTAAATTACACAAAAAAATGTTTGTAAAATATCTGACATACTGTTGCATGTTCTTGATAATTGATCTGTTAGCAGTGAACTTAATCAATTATGGTTGAACTGTTATACTGTACTGGTACAAAAATAATGAAGATAATTAACAATTATTCCTCGAGCCCGAATGGGCTCTGAGTCAATAGCCCATGAGGCCGAAGGCCGAATGGGCTATTGACTCAGAGGCCATGAGGGCGAGAGGAATAATTGTTTTAGTAAAATCCACTAGTTGGTCAAAAAACTATCGAGACAAAACATCTTTCGCTAGTTAAAGCCATTGTTTTGGTTTTCAAAAGCCGGCGCTTTTCGCTACTAGTGGGCTATAACAAATAAGGGTACAAATAGCCTACTAGTAGCTCAACCAATCAGAACGCAGCATTGATAATAGACCACTAGTTGGATTTTACTAATGAAGTTTAACGTCATTCTCTTAGGTATGTCTAACCTTATTTCCAGGCTCTCTCTCGCAAAGGAGAGCCTGGCTCTGGGATCGAGGTTGAGGTATGTCCTGCATTTACGAACACGGGGATGCCGTGAAGCTCACGGTCCTTGGGCCGTGAGTCCCGTCCCATACTCGTGTGACTTTGTGACCACAAAACATAACACTGTACTTGCGTAGCACGAAATGTTTATTTTCCATAAGATATTTACAACTGCGTTAGCAACCTATCGGTTCACTTGTGTCTTCGGCGTTAAATGACGTCAGCCGTTGTTGTTACAACAAACCCGATAAAAGAGCGAAAAAAAACGTCAACGAGGAATGGTGAACGAACAATCAATCAACTTGATTTTTGAATGCACACGTAGAAATTTAGAAATAACCGCTTCATCATGTTGAGATATTTACACGCTTTCATGCTTAAAGTTCAATGAAACGATATAACTGAAATAATTAACACATCAACCCGGCTCCGCTTTTCAACAACCAAACAGCTCAACAGTTTCTTTTAGTGGTTGTACCAAATCATCAACAACAGGTCAGCAGAGCCTCGAAAAATTGAACAGTTCTATTTTAAACAGGCTTCTTGCAACTGCTTCAACCGAAAGGCCTGCTGCGTTTTCATGACAACTTAAGCCTCAAATAGGCCTTGAAACGCGCCATCTTTAAATGAGGGAGTTCAAACTCAGTCCTGCTGTTGTTAAGCTCGTCTCCAATCTTCCTCAACATGGATCCAATCTCCCTGGATGTGCGGTTTTCTCTGTTGGCTGAGTCAGAATCCGCTGATCTGTGCTGAGCGCCTGAGTTGGTAGACTGGGCGGCGCGGTCACGTGGCTCAATGCGCTTGAAACTTCGTCTTCGGCTGCTGTTTCGGCGGAGAAGACCGGAGAATCCCATAATGCAGTTTAAGTTCCAGGACTTGGTAACTGTACCTAGAAAATAAATACAAAATGGTCAGTATTACCTTACGTTGTTTCACCAACATAGTAAGGGAGCGTTTTTTTTTGTTTAGAATTCAGTTCTTCGTAATACCCGTCACTCCCTCTTCGATCACCATTACCACAACTGATAATTGAATTAAGAAGGCGCAGACAAACACTGGCGGCCATTTCAATATGCCGATGCAATTAACAGGTGAGAAGACGGCTAGTTACACGGAAACCTTAAAACAATAATAGGATTTACAAAGAAAGGAAATGGTTTTCCACCTAAAGCGCAAAACTTCTATCAATTAAAGAAACTGTGTCGATAAATGCGGTTTGTTTCATATCAGGTCTTCTGCCGAATCGAACTAACTCAAAGGGGCAGAAAAATCACCATTTCTTTTGTTGATTACAAACGGCTGTCTTTGTTGTCTGCCAACCCGTTTTGAACACAGCGCACTCTTGTGGGTGTAAAACATAATTCGACAAACACTTATATATTCCAGACGTCTCTATGCTTAGCTTGTTTAAGAAATTTTCTCTTTTCAATTTAAATTTCTCAATCAAAAGTGAACCGCATGACAGTGGGGAAAGGAGTCGGTTACCTTGACTGCCATGAGGACTTTCGCGCTTTTATGGTAGCAGAAAGAAGAAAGAAAACATTTCTAAGACCAGAGTAGAACTTGCTCACGAAGTCGTCTGTTGATGTCTCGAAAGGGGTTCTTTAAAAACTCTGATTAGAAGCGAGTATTGTTTTTGAAATCCGGCTTCACTGGCTTTTCCTGTAAGGTGCGGTAGATTTCTACCGGTGCATAATTTTCACGAGTGTTAAGGCGAGAATTTAGCGGGATAGCCTTTTTTCTGCATTTAAAAAAAGAGAGAAGACGGCAAGAAAGATTTGCGTCGGAGAAAAAATTCTGAAGCCCCTCCGGCCATAACCGTTACGTAAGGAAGCCAGTTAAATTCATAGCGTGAGAAAATTATCTGTACGCGTTATTTAGAATTCAGACGAATTTTAGGTCAAGGTCAACAAGAAATTGTTGTTCGCAATCCAGTGACACACGAGATTTCAGTTTTTTTAAAAAGTTAGTTTTAGTTTACATACAGATTTGAAAGCTGCTTAGTGTCTTTCTAACCTGTCAACACACACAGCATGTTCCGAAAGATGGAATTTGGCGGTGACCGTTTAGGAATATTGAAAGCCTTCCTATCATAGACGTCGGTCAATTCAATATATATTATATTTCAAAAAGTAATTTTTTGGAATAGTGGAGAGTTGATTGTTCGAAAGGATTAGTATCCGTCAGTAACCTTTTTGTTAAGATTTCGTTGAACTGGGGAACTAAAATCAATTCTTTAAAAGCACTTGTCTAGCAATTAAATCGATGAGATAAACAACTTGTAATAACCAATGACTTGTCGAGGCACAGCCCCATAAATTTGATTGTCCCAAATTAGCTTTTTCAACGTGTCAGTCTACTTCGGAAATGTTTTTGTAATAGCTCTTTCAGAACCGGAAAGAAACTTAAGCTAACACAACAAGTTCTAGTGGAGAATATTATAAGTTTAATACCAGCTTGGGTTTTTAAGAAGATTTGAGGGTGAAATTTATCTGCTTTAATTACGTGCAGCCTGTCAGCTTTAGAGAAATTTTAAAGGTGTATTGTTATTTTTCATAGCAACTTTTCAGTTAAATCCACATAAATGACACGATGTGAACAGAAAGCGAAACAAGATATTCCATTTTCGCATTCGCTAAACGGTGGACGGAAAACTGATTTCAGCCTAAATGAGTTGTGAGTCTTGATATGCCGGTCAGTGAAAATTAACTTGTTTTGTTGAAAAGGACCTTATGATTTCAGAACGAATGCTTGAATAATAATGCCTTAAACCATATATATATATATATATATAAAAACTGAACCACTTGGATTGAAGGTAAATGTTAAAGATAAAACAGGTTAAATGGTGGTGTTTATAAATAGAGACTGTTCAAATACGTGGGCAGTTGCCGCTCCTCTCCCGCGCAAAATTCACTGCTGAGTCTAAATGGTTTTAAATATTTCCCTGCAAACTTAGTGTATTAACTTAACTTTATAAAGCCTTACCTCGACAATAAATTAGTCTCTATAAAAATGGCCTCCACTGACCGTCGTTCGTACTGCTCTATAGGTAGATGTGTTATGATTTCAGGGCTAGCGCGTTCAAGGATTTCTGAGTGTTGTGACAAACACCGGAGCCTTGTAAGCCAGTCTATTTATGGTTCACCATGACGTAATGCCTTAGTAACCGGAAAAGTGCATCCTCGCGTATTTCCGCTTTTCAGTCGATTGACAATTCTTTCTTGCAAATCAAAACTGGAAAATAAATGGATTCGCTGCCGTGGAAAACACTTAATTATTTTACGCTAACTTCTCAAAACTAAGAAAATGTCTGTTCTGACTTTTTCTGCTTTGTTCGCGTTTATGCCAAGTCAGTGTGACGCACAGCTAAAAATCATAATTATTTTCGCAGGAAAATTCGCTGATAAATAGTGACATAATGTACAAAGAATTCTAAACTTGTACAGCTGTGCCCTGCATGCGGGCAAAAAACTTACTGAGCATGCGTTTACTTCAGTTATTTTTGGAATTTTTATCAAAATTAAACACCTCGTGGGGTATGGAACTCCAAAAACCTTACGCCAACAGCGCACTAAATGACAGGTTTGGAAAAAAGCCAATTTATTTCTCAATTAATATTTTTCGTTTGCCTTGACCTTAGTGCAGAATGATGTTTATTTTGTCCGTGTCGTTTCTTATCCCAATAACGCTTTCTCAGCGAAACCTCCGTTGCTTGGAAACCGAATGAGTGTTTTTCTGCGGTTTAAAAAGCTAAGAAAAGCAACGTTTCGGAAGGAAATGGCCATATTTGATTTTTTCAGCAACAATGGAGTTTATGAGTAGGAAGTCCCACCCATCTAAATTATACGATTAAAACAAAGACCTTTTGGGTGGTTTACAGTTAATCAGTAAACATTTGAACGCTGTGCTCAATATGTTGCGTTCGGGACCAGCGCGAGGAAACCTGATTAATTTAGTCTTATAATGAAAATCCATTTGCGTCAGAGAAACTTTTGTGTTCAGTTGTTAAGTCGGCGTGGGCGAACTAGCCTCTAAAAAGGTGCAAAAGTATCATGTGACCATTTCTTTTTGTCAGTTTCTGTTCATTTCCCTTGTACAATGATACTAACAATGCTGTGGAGTCGGTAAGACGCAAATTCCGGAAAAATCAAAGCTTTGTCGGATGTATTCTGCTATTTGTCAATCGTCAACTTACGAAAGCTAAAAGCTGTGAAGAAAACTGCAGTCCACTAGATGGCTTTGGCATGTTTCAACTTGCCCGGTTGTATGAAAAAAAAAATTTCCCTCTTTCTTTCCTTCTGATGCAAAATGTTAAAACTTACCGTTTCACCAAACTTCACCTAAATATGCAAAGTATTTCTAAATTTAATGCTTACTGTCCTAGAACAAGGGGAATACCCTTGTAAATGAAATCGAAACTGACAACAGAATAAATTAAAGACTTTGAAAGATATTTTTGAGTGAAAAAATTAAGTACTTCGTATATGCCTTCAGGGTTTATTCTTTCGCGACATGTTCTCTTGAATTCACCTTTGTTCAGATTTCCTTTCTAGCTTGTTCTGAGGCGGGTATTAAAACTTTTTTGCGCGAAGAATGGTATTGCCTCTTAAGGACAAGTTCCCTCGGTGTATGGGAGAAATTCCAACCATCTTATCATCGGGAATGAAAGAAACCCTTTCTCAAAACTGTTAACAAATCTGGGGATGCTAGCTTCCGCGCCATTGAATCTTTAGGCAGTTTACGCTCCTTAAGTTTTAGGAAGTTTAAATATCGTCGAATCTCAGCAGACAAGCGCCCCGCGAGAACTTTATTGGCACTCCTGGATCAACAGTGGCCAAGCTCGATCAGCTTCAACTTCCACGGCAGAGCCAAATATCCCTCAAAAAATCTATCTTTGGCCCTCCTAATCTCTAAATCCTCGATTATATCCAATTTTGTTTTCATTTGGGATAGTTGAACCCTTCAACATGTTGCGACTGAGCTCCGAAGGCTCCTTGTTCCCTGTTTCTATGTCCGCGCTGGGATTTCGGCACACTTTGCTTATATAATGTTGCTTTTTAGTCGCAGAGTCAACAATACTTTTAGGATTTGGGATGAAACGTGTGCTTATAAAATCAAGACCTAATAATTAACTGATAGCTCAAAAATGCGCTTCACGAATTAATTGACAAATACAAACAGCATGTACCGATGGGCTCGATCTGTCAGGAAAATATTTTAGGTTTTATTTATTGGGAATCGATGTTAGATGAACCACTCGTTCCTTGGTAAAATCGGCCAATGCGTATTTTTTTTTTGGCCAAAGCGTAGTATGAAATGGCAAGCAAAGATAACCCAGTTCTATGCCGTTCAAGCAGTTTTTGTCTTTCTTAATGCTTAATTAAGTGTGTTAGTTTTTTAAGGAGCTGAAACGGGCCATTTTTTTTCACTAATCCCCTTTGTAATCGATGGTGCAAATATTTCGTTAATTTCTACCTGAACAAGTTAATACCGTTGTTATCACTAAGCTATAATGACCACAAGTTTAAATGGACCACAAGCGTATGTTTTTACAGGTATTTATAATTCCAAGATGCTGCGCGAATTTGGGAATTAAGATACAACCGCAAAAGACCAGTTTAAAGGAGGCCCTCCATTTAAATTAGTTCGATTTAATACTGAATTACGTTACGTTGGCTGGTATGCGGATGAGTTTTACAACTGTACAATTGCATGTGAATAAAATAATCGGACATAATAATGATTTGTTCACAGAAAGTGAAACAAACTAGGGTTGACAGATATTTGCTCATATGGTAGCTGCAATATTTATCTCACTGTCAACTATATTTGAATGTATGTACCACAGTTGAAAACAAGGCAGCCTTCATGAGACAACTTTGACTAGGACTACAGTTAAATTTTCGTTGAAAACAATTGGTCTTTATATTAATTTTTTGTTTTATACGAGACTTTCAGTAAGAGCGCGAAAATGTCGCTTAGCTTTTCTACACTGACTCCGCCAAAAATAAAACGTGCCCCGCAACACGCTACGCTGAAAGTCCCAGATATCAAATGGCTTCAAAACAGTTTTATGTGATGTCCAATTAAAAGGCTGTAGTGACTAAATCACTGTTTTCAGTGAAACGAATGGACGACAGCT
>JAHPZR010055028.1:10000-13713 GCA_019787425.1 Platygyra sinensis | reverse complement strand
ACTACAATGGGCGACAAAAGTAGTTGAGACACTTTTAGGAAAAGACGATTTTCGATTCTTAAACATTTGTTCTATTTTATTTGCATCTAGCGTTAAATCTCTGATACCCCCGGCCCCCCAATTCAATGTTGTGTAGGCGTTGTGGTCTGTGCAATCGAAGAAATAGAAAAATCAACATTGTTGTGGGGGAAAGGGGGGGAATGTTTCCAAGACGCAGAAAAATCGAATTTTAGTGCCAAGTGTATCAACACTTTTGTCGCTCATTGTCTGAAACAGTAAATTTGTTTCTGGTACAATAGCCGGTGTACTACTTAATTGAAACGCCTGCCATCGCTTTATTCCAGGATTTGGGTTCTTCGTATGGAAAAATTATGGCAAGCAAACTCATCAGTACAAAAATTTAAGGAAATTATCGCTTTTTTTGGAAGTGTAATCTTGCGTGACATTCGTGCGTGACATCGCCAATTTAAGGTTGTTGATCATCTCCACCTTATTTCTCCCCGAAAAAGGAATGAAATAAGAGAGTAATTGTTGAATTACAAACTTCCGGTGGTACTCCCAAAGTAGGCTATCTTGGAGTAATTCAAACAACCGCTGTGCAGAAAAAACAACGATAAACCACGGTCAACCACGGGTAACCATGAACTGACTAAATCAATATTAACAGTATCCTTTTAACCACCATTTGGTTACCCGTGGTTAATCGCGGTTAATCGTGGTTACCAGTGAAAAAACTGCATTTATCTGCATTATGCAATCGTTTTTCCAAGCTGAACTGGAAAAAAGAAACAAAAACTTTGTAGAATAGGAATTAAAATGAGACACTATGTCATAAAACTAACTTTTGGGCTCAGAAGGCACGTTTTTATTGGTTTAGCGACAGCTGACCGTGAGTAATGGCACCATTTTTACATCATACAGTGTACTTGCGTGCTAGAAGCATTCCGTTAACAGCATTGTGTTGAGCGGACAAAATTACATAAGATCACTTGTTTTATCACGCTTTTGTACTTCATGTCATGACTTCTCAATGTTTTATCAATGGTGAAGTGTTAAAAATAGTAAGAATAAATTAATTAACTTTTCGATGCAAAAGGTGTACCAGTGAGAAACCGTTGGAAACTCGCCCAGTAAAAGTGTAAAAGCACTAAAACCATCGGTTGATATAAAATTTGATGTGCTCAGTGCAATGCCGTTATCAAAATAATATATACATGTTGCTGTGACGTCATTATGAGGTCATCTGTAATGGTAAAGTATTATATTAAGGTCAGACATAGAGAGATTTTTGCCAAAGAACGATGCAATTTCTGTTTTTTCGTCAAAATATGACAACTGAAAAGTGAAACACTTGTAGCCATCATGTCATAGTGAGAATTGCGTTGAATGAAAGTGAGGTACAGTACCGGACAGAAGTAACCTAACAGAAAAATCAACACGGAACGCGTTCTTGGAGCGTTCCAATTAGCGTTCCTTTGGCATTCCCTTGGCGTTCCCCTAACATTATGGAACGCAAAACAGAACGCGTTCTAAAGAAAATTTCAGAACGGAAGGAACGCAGGAGCACGTTCTGAATTTTCTTTAGAATTTTCAGTAGAACGCGTTCTCGTTAGTTCTTCCCTGAAGACGAGCTTTCCGAAAGGAGCGAGCGAAAGCACAAAAAATAAACCATATGCGCAGTAACCACAGACACAAGATCAGATTTCACGACATCGTTTCTTCAAAGTTAAATACATGGAGGGCCAAAATATTAAAAAATATATTTCAACAAAAAGAACTCAATTGGATGTGTAAAACTGCTGAGAAAACAAGAAATTTTATTTATGCTTTTCCGCGCGACAAAATGACTCCCACGAGAGCCGAGAAATTGAATATGCGAAAATGAGTTAATTATCGACTTTGGAGGACAAAACCGTCGAAAGCAAATACATCAGAATCCGCGGTTCATTCTTGTACTATGACGGCTTACATTAAAAAAAAAAACAATGGAAAATAAAAGTGAAAGACACATGTAAGAATCAATCTGAAAGCAAGAGATCAAAAATTTAATCGCCGAGCGACGAAATATTTACAGTGCTGCGAAAGAAAGATAAAAGTTGGAAATCAAAAAGACCGTAAAAACGAGCCCATTATTTTGACATAAATGATATTTCAACTGTGCTAAATTAGTGCCCATTTTGTTCTTTTCTCAGCAGTTCTGTAGTAGCTGAATAAGATTCAAATAAAATATTTGAACGGAGCGAAGAAACTAAACAAACAAACTGCGGAAGTCGCCGTAAATTAAATATGCAGAAATCCAGCGTGCAAACGAAAACACTGTTCACTTTTAATTTCTAAAATTCACAAATAGGCAACCAAATGAAAGAAACGTGACAAGAAGTTCAATAAAAATAAAGTTTCATTCAGGATGAGGGGAAAAAACTTTCTGAAAGCAAAAAAATGACCAAGTTTTGTAAACGTGCTTCCCTGCGTGACCGCATGTTCAAATTATATTCTTCACGCTAATTAAAGCGAAAGCTTGAGATATTGCGGCCAACTTTTCGGTCAGTTTATCGGCCATGGCTTTACCAATAGTTCCAAAAGTCGAATTCATCTTCGAAATAACGTTGTACATTACTATTTTTCTTTACGGAAGTCCAGGAAGCTGCTTTAAATCTTCGGTCGGTAAGCAAAACTCACTTGAAAGCGAGCGCACCGATCGTAAGGAAAAGTTTGATGACTCAGTACACCTTGATCTTCCATTCTGAAGTAGTTTATTTGCCCTGAGCGCGCTATGATTACGCAAAGGACGAAATCTGAAACTTAAACTTGATGTAATTGACGAAGAAATGAAGAAAAACGATGAACTTGCTTCGACAGAACTTCAAAGAATTTTGTTAGCACGCTGCAATAACATTACAGTCTCTGCACAAACCATAACTCAGTTCTCAATGGAACGCATTCTCACGTTCTCAATGGAACCCGTTATCGCGTTCTCAATAGAACGCGTTCTTGTTCAGAACGCGCTCCAGCTCACCAGAAATTTTGGCGTTCCTTTGGCGTTCCCGCAGCGTTCTATTTCGCGTTCTATTTGCGTTCCAGTAACGCGTTCCGTGTTAGGTTACTTCTGTCCGGTGCTGTAGACACCCTTTAAACACTTTAAAAGAGAAAAAGTGGCGATAAACACCACCCTGAGGGCTAAATATGCATCCATTAATTAACGAGATATACCAGGTTTCGTCTTTGTATCGGAATTTAGGTGAGAAAAAAACACTTCCCACTTTTTCTTTAGTCAGGAATCACTCTGAACCACGCATTTGGTCGCTTTTGTAAAAATAAAGTTGCTATAGCTTAATTAGATATATAAAGGAAATCGCTACAATTTGCATATTAAATAGCCTCCAGACAATGGGCGACAAAAGTAGTTGAGACACTTTTAGGAAAAGACGATTTTCGATTCTTAAACATTTGTTCTATTTTATTTGCATCTAGCGTTAAATCTCTGATACCCCCGGCCCCCAATTCAATGTTGTGTAGGCGTTGTGGTCTGTGCAATCGAAGAAATAGAAAAATCAACATTGTTGTGGGGGAAAGGGGGGGGAATGTTTCCAAGACGCAGAAAAATCGAATTTTAGTGCCAAGTGTATCAACACTTTTGTCGCTCATTGTAGCTTACATGTAAGTAAGGCTTCGCACAGAAAGGTTAGATCCAGTTTTTCCTAGCTCAGGCTAAA
>JAHPZR010055028.1:0-5000 GCA_019787425.1 Platygyra sinensis | reverse complement strand
TTTTATCCTGAAGCCTCGGAGCTATGTTAGAATTTTGATATATCGAACGTGGCCTATTGCAAATCTGCTATTCCAGGATTTCAGCTCAAACCTGATTGGGTTACAATCGAAAAGGAGACATTCATCTACATATGACCGAAACACCGTTTTACAATAACAGCAGAAATTCTCACACACTCATTGGCTAATTTTCATTGTCAATGAGTGGACAAACACGTGAATTTATAACTTGTGCGATTCGTCAACTAGCGAGTGGACAATTTGACAATTGAAGAAGTGCCTGGATAAAAGCTCTAAGTGACTTCTGATAAAGTGCTAGATTTTCCTTGCAAATTGCCTTGTATTCCTTTACAGTAGAACCTCGATTTAACGAAGTCGCTGAGGACCGGCCAAATTTGTTCGTTAAATGGAGGGTTCGTTATATTGAAAACCTCGCTATAACGAATTTGAGGGGAAATGATCAAATTGTTCGTTATATCGAGGTCATAATTAATGATTGATTTGTAACACAGGTGACTACTGTGGAAATACTGTAGTGCCAATGTCTATGACATATAATAAGCTGTTGACTGAAAGGCTGCTGTCTCTCTACCATAAGGATTAAAGGATTTGTTGACTGTTGATCTGTACAGCGTTTATCTTCTGTCGCGTGTTGACATTGTGATTTGTTATGTCGAGGTACATTTTACGTTTGGGCTTCCGTATTATGTTCGTTATATCGAAGAATTCGTTATATCGAGGTTCTGTTCCATACATTTTACTGTAACTTTGGCTGGGACGTAGAATATCGTTCGTTATATCGAGGACTTCGTTAAATAGAGGTTCGTTAAATCGAGGTTCTACTGTACAAAACATAAGGAGAATTGCACATTACATCAAAAGTCACTCGAGGTCTTATTCCTACTGTGGCCCACAACTGTCACGGCAAAAGAATTAACCTCAAGGCAAAAAGAAAAAGACTCACAGTAAAACGAAAAAACTCACGGCAAAAAGAAAAAGACTCACGGCAAAAAGAAAAACCTCACGGCAAAAAGAAAAGGACTCACGGCAAAAAGAAAAACCTCACGGCAAAAAGAAAAACCTCACGGCAAAAAGAAAAAGACTCGCGGCAAAAAGAATAACCTCCCGGCAAAAAAAAAGACTCGCGGCAAAATTTCTTCGATGCCGAGAGGACATCTTAATTCTTATTTCGTTTGCCGTGAGGTCGAGGTTTTTCTTTTGCATCGAGGTTACTCTTTTTGCCTTGAGATTTTTCTTTTTGCCTTGAGGTTCTTCTTTTTGCGGTGAGGTTCTTCTTTTTGCGGTGAGGTTTTTCTTTTTGCCTTGAGGTTAATTCTTTTTCCGTGACAGTTGTGGGCCACCGTATATTCCACACACCTCTTCAAATTGTTACTGTAAAAAACAAAACTGTTGCAATGTGGTACCAGACAATGATATGATGAAATTCATGATCATTAACAGGACAGAGGCAAGAAAAACTGAGGTCAATTTGCTAAACTTCAGCAAGCAGTAGCCAAAAGGAAAACTGCTTATGTATCATGGTTAAGAAAAAAAATGGTGTGCATGCAAACCAAGTGGCCCATTAGGTCAGAGCTTATCCCAGTTTCAGTAGCATGAAGAGACTGGGAGTATTTCTACTCCCCCCTGGATGGGATGCTAGTCCATCGCAGGGTTACCCCCAGCATTAAATTCGCCAGTACCCATTTATACACCTGGGTGGAGAGAGGAATAGAGTGAGTAAAGTGTCTTGTACAAGAACAAAATACTATGACCCTCGCCAGGTATTGAACCAAGGCTGCTCAATCTGGAGTTGAGCACAATAACCATGAGGTCTCTCCGCCCCTCTTCTAGTTCCCATGACAAGCCGTAGATGAAGTGTATTTGCAGTTAATGAAAGATATAGCAAAAGTAGTGACACAGCAAATCAAGGGAGGCAAAGTAGACTCTCCTTTTAGGCATGTGCAATTTATTCCAAATCTTGAAGTATCCTCACTAGCTAAGTCTAATATCTTACAAAACAAAAACAATAAATAAATAAATTAGAAGAAATTATCATGTCATAGCTATGCATGCCTTGATATTATATTTTCTAACACCTTAAATATTTACCCACTCAAGAGAATATCAACAACCTCATTACTCTGATATGTACATGTGCTAGAGGGTTGTTTAGCTAGTTGAGGGCTGAGAAAGTTGACTGTAAAATCAAATTCTCTCCAATGATTTCCATGTTTCTTATAATACAAGGTTGGGAGAATTTGGAACACTTCTAGGAGTCTCGCCTATTTCAGAAAGATTTCTAAGGGCTCATATTTCACTGGTTATGAAATAAAGCAAATGAAAAGTGGTCTTCTTTCACACGACAGTTGTCTCAGTTACGTCACTGACCTTTGTCCCAATTTCATCCTTGGGCAAGGAAGACTGTCAGTATGCTAATAATAAGCCTGGTTGTCTTTGTGTTGCAACCAGATTGTGAAAGAACACACATTCTCGATTTTCTGATCACTCTACTTGAATCAAATAACTCTACACTAGATGCGAATTTGATGCTTAAAGTACAGAGAATAATAGAGTTTCAAGTTCAGTTTGAAATTTATTTGCACAAGTGAGCTTGCTGAAATTACATGAGCTGCAGTCGGCAAGTGCAGTTTCAGCTTTTTGAAAAAACTCTTAAGTGCAAATTAATTCCAAAGTGAATGAAAAAAACTGTATGGTTACTACTTATTAATGATATAAACATAAACTAATTTGCGGAAAGAGTTGCCGGAAGATCTTTCTTGAAGCCATTTTTCTCCACTTAAGAAAACTTTTTTCAAAGTTTCCACACAAAATGATGGTAATACGATGGGTAATTTGCACTGGTCTTACACTTTTTGCACTGGTGATACACTTGAACTGCACTGCTCTCAACCAATCAGAATCAAGTTAATTTTTCCATGTATTTTATTAATAATGGTAATAGATCTGAGTGGAGTCCAGTTCAGTCTGTAATCATACAAGTGGTTTACAAAATTGGATGACTGCAAAGTGGGAGTCCAATTTGTTAACCACGAGTATGATTGCAGACTGAATTGGATGACACGATGTCCTGTTACCAATTAATCATAACAATTACAATTTCCCACAAAAGTAAAAGTTTCATTTGTAGTCCTGTACCTCTTCCAGACCTGTATTTTGATTCGTTCTCTTATTCTGCAGCTCCTATTGTTTCAAGCGCTGGGGGCATTGTTTAATTCATTTATCTATTGTTTGCTGAGCCAATCACAAACTCTGTTTGGAAAGCTTCAGGCTTTCTCTTCATTTGAAGAAGAGCTTTTACATGTAACAGTCAATTTAATATCATAATTAAAAAATCAAAACAGTCACTGGAGA
The DNA here is from genome assembly GCA_019787425.1 of Platygyra sinensis. Lineage (NCBI taxonomy): Eukaryota > Metazoa > Cnidaria > Anthozoa > Scleractinia > Merulinidae > Platygyra > Platygyra sinensis. The sequence goes on along the minus strand of JAHPZR010055028.1, from coordinate 1,628 downwards.
CTAAACCTCCACATTTCTCTTGAATTGGTTTACTATATTACGTTGTGATTGGTGGATTTAGTGGAGAGGACTTATGATGATTGGCTCATGTAAACTGTCCCATTACAGGTGTCCAATTGCAGCCAACTGTCCTGATTACACTGTCCGATTACAACTTTGCAGATTAATTAGAGCAAAATACAGCAGTTTTATGCACCAATCACATTTGCGGAAATTGTAATTGTTATGATTAATCATGATGATATTGTATCCAAGATGCACATAACAATTACATGCAATTCAAATTCTGCCTGTTTTTCTATTACACCCGACCAATTTAGACCCTGCTCCAGGAGAAAATTCTGTTTGACAAAACATGTGATCAGTTGCAGGAACTTTGATTGTAGAATAATTTTTTTTTTTTTTTGCTGTGGTCTTTTGCTCACAACATAGGAAAGATATTAAAGAAAGTGTTTTCAGCATTTTCAGTGCATTGTAGACATAAGCGCTCTTCAGAAGGTAAAACATAAATGTTAGGGTATTTTAACAGAGTTGAGGAGTTCATTTGTATACTGTCTAGAAAACCAAACACCTTACTGGTCCATATTTTTGTGCTGATCAATGCATGAGACCCATGAGCATTCAAATATATATTAAATATTTATGTTCAATAGCATTATATAAAGTTATCAAATGAGCACTACAGGTCATTGACTTTTAGTAAATCATTAATCATCAATGGTAGGGCCACTCGAATTGCCAGATTTGCTGAATTAAAAGTGGCAGTAAATGCCTACTACGCTGTATTTAAATAGTTATTTCACTGCCTCTGTTGTTCAACAAATGTCATGGCTGATATCATGGGTTGAGTGAGGCCTGGTGGCAAGGACTGAACACTTTCAAGGATATTGGCCGTGACATTGCTCATCCTGGAAAGCAAATAAAACATTATTTTAGATACACAAAGGTTCCACTTGAGGTGACATCGGTAACCTGAGCATTTGTCTTTTTATCATCTGGGCATCAAAGTTCCCTCTTTAATCAAGACCTAATCTTACCAAGCTTCTGGAGAATACTGGTAAAATTAAAAGCAATATTATATAACAGGAAAATTACCACCTTGTCTTTGGAAAAGGTTGAAAATATGATGTGCTGACCAGTAGTTTGATTGCTTTTTGGTAACCCGAGCACCCTTTACTTGACATTATAATAAATGAGCAATGATACTGTTCATAAAGAAAAAAAAACGTGTCTGGCCAGTGGCCCACAAAAACCAGGAGCTTATCCCAGTTTTCTGCAGCATGAAGAGACAGAAGTATTTCTTCTTCCCCCTGGAGAGGCACAAGATCATCAGAAGGTTACATGTATATCCCCAGCATTAAATTTGCTAGTACAAAATTCTCCATGGATGCTTTTTATAAGTGTACATTTTGTTAGGTAATCTAGTGCGTAGTTCTGTTATTGGTGGAGACATGATAGCTAGCCTTATTGTTAGTGTTCATTGAGTGGTCCAGATTTGAACCCTTGCGGGGGGGTAATGGCATCGCGTTCTTGGGGTGTTACACACTCAACTCTCACAATGCTTCTATCCATTAACAGAAACTACGCACTAGATTACCTAACAAAATGTACACTTATAAAAAGCTTTT
>JAHPZR010055027.1:0-13296 GCA_019787425.1 Platygyra sinensis | reverse complement strand
CACTGATCATAATTTTATTGAGAATTGCACAGAATGCAAGCCAAGCCGTGTTTTGATGATTGATTGAGTGGTGCATTTCATAACTATGTAGTTAGCAACAAAATTTAGGCGGAAGTATTAAAAAAAAGCATGTTGTGAGCCATTATAATTATAAGATGGCTTAAATAAAAATATCGGTATTCACGTACGCCAATTCCCTATCCACCCTATTCCACAATCCATGCCATTCCTTATTTTTTGATCGGGATCATTTGCGGTCCAATATGACGATCATTTCCGGTCCGGGATCATTTGCGGTCCAATTTGGGATCATTTGCGGTCCGGGATCATTTGCGGTCCTGGGATCATTTGCGGACCCGTACAGACCTCCCTATCTCCTAAATTACTTTTGGAAAAAATCAAAAACACTTTTCAAATCGAACGTTTTCTAGCTAGAAAGAATAATAAACTTTTGATCCATGACAACAAATGGAAACCCCCCCTCCAACTAATGCAACAGTAACTTTTTTACGTGTATAATACATATTTATTTTTTGTTTTTTTTTCCCTATATTTATACTTATACATTTTTTGGTAGTCTAGTGTAGTGTCTCCTAGTGTAGTGAATTCTTGTAATAGTGTAGTTTGTAAATTGTTTAACTGTAAACTGTAAAATAAAAAACACAAATAAAATACAAAAAAGAAAGGAAGCAGGTATTTTCCAACAGTTGCAGTAATAATAGAAGCCTATTACATGCACTGAAAATATATGATGACATCAGTGGCTAAGAATTTTACTTTCTGTTTGAAATGGGAAAAGTGCTTTTCGAAACCGAAAGATGCTACCTGCTCAAGGGCTGGTTTCCATATGATCGCATATGATCGCAGACGATCGCGGATCGCAAATCGGAGATCGCAGACGATCGCAAAGGGGGTTGTTTCCATATAGTCGCGAACGATCGTAAACGATCGCAAAGCCGACTTTTGTCTACATTTCAGTCAGCGGAAGTGTCGAAATTACAGGCGCTTTGTGCTGACTGAAAAATCGCATCAAGACAAAATGGCGAACGTCGAAAACAAAATTTTGCTGCAAGCAAATTTATTTCTTCTTTTAGTTTTTAAAAGACGTCATCGTCAGCCTCAAACTTAATCATCGAAAACATCGGTTTCGGGTTCGCAAAATATTCTTGAATAGACAAGAACTTGGGGCCTTCCACACTTTGGTCAGAGAACTTTGTGTTTACGACAGAGAGTACTTCTTCAGCGACCATACGCAGTTCTTATGTCCTCCGCCGCCGATAAATTAAATTGCTTTCCGATTATTTCCCAGCAGTTAGCCTTTCTGTTTCAAGTTGTTTTGAAATCTTTACTGTTACGGTGGTAAACGCACTCACATCGCGCAGCTTCCTCCATAAATTCCTCGTTACTAACTTGTTCAACGCCAGCCGTTTACAGTAAGCGGTTGCTACAAGCGAATATTCGGGTTCTTTTGCTAAGAAGCGTTGAATCATAGGACGGAATTTAAAATTTTATGGGGTATGTTTCGATCGCAGATCGCAGAACTTTGGTTTCCTTATAATCGCACAATCGTAATTGATCGCAGACGATCGCAGAAGTCTGTTTCCATATAATCGCAGACGATCGCAGAACTTTCTGCGATCTGAGATCCGCGATCTGCGATCGTCAGCGATCATATGGAAACCAGGCTTCAATAAGTGTCTTTTTGTTAGTCTATTTCGGATTTCAAGAATATATGGGATCGTCACTGTGTTTCACGCATGCGCACAAGGAAAACGAATGTTAAAATTCGTTTCTCAGAAATTGTTGCCCTGTTGTTTATAATATCGAATTAAGCGTAACTCGACTTAATGGTTGCGAAATGTCACCCAATTTGTTTACTCGTATTTATTGTAATCAGTAAGAGCATTCCAGAAAGAAACTGCAGTCTCTCAAAATGACGTTTCTATTGCATTCGATGGCGAGCCAATCACGCACATCGCTGCCAGAAGCTGTTGTCAGCCCAAGATACCTATCAGTTATTTGACAAGTTTTTGGGAAACGGATGAATCAACATCCAAGCAAGGATTTCTCAGAAACTGAAATTAAAAAATATATTTTTTTATCTCAAGACATCGTATATTTATTTGTTTATAACTCTTGGTTCGGAGCTGCATTTCAAACGCAGGCCGAAATATCCATTAAAAGAGGAATTTCAACTCAAAATGCAAAATGCAAAGCCGTATGCTGTTGTTGTATGGTGAAACCATGGCGACGTCAGTCAATCATACGACTCGCTTGAATCATATGCCTGGTGGTCATCTTAGCAAATTAATAAATGCGTTGGTTTGCGCTCGAGAGTTGAGAAGCAAATTTTTACCCTGGAAGTGTAACTCATCATAGTGCGATCTTTTTATGATGCCTCATAAGAGTTGCCATGAAAATATGTATGGAGTTTTCGTTTTAGCCACTCGGGCCATAAAATATAGCAGAAGTATTGAATTTCCAGATGTCATGATCTGACATGTGGCTATCGCCATGTTCATTCTTTCCATCCCTGGGCTGGTACTCTTAGCGGTGCCGCGAAAAATCTGTTAATCAGGGCCGTACCTAGGATTGTTTGTCTGCGGGGCAAACTCCACAAACCTTCACAGGGATCTCCCGTATACAGACAGGGTTTCTAGTCGGACGTTTTGTTTTCACCCCTTTTAGTTTTCCTGGCGGGGGCAACTGCCCCCCCCCCCCTGGCCCCCCCCCCCCGCTATGTACGGCCCTGTTAATGGATTTCCTTTTCTAAGAAACTTTATTGTTGAAAGCTTCAAGGGGGATAATTGGAAAACTGCTCTTAAAAGTGGAAAACGGCTTGTCAAGAACAGCAAATCTGCCGACATGACAAATATTTCACTGATTAATCAGGTAAATCTTACTTCGAGCTAAATCGATTCCAATCATTAAAGATCTGGTTAAATGCTCTGAACATTCATCGCTAACTACTGCAAAACGGAAACGATCTAGATTATAACGAATGATAGAAAGCTCATCCCTCAATCATTATGTTAACATGAAAGACTGATGAAAGCGACACAGTCTTTAAAATTACTTTCTAGAGAGGTGCTGGTAGCGGAGAATTCCTGCTCTTAAATTTCGACGAAAATTATAAGGATTTTTTTTTTTTCAAAACCTAAGCGAGTAACCGACTGTTTCGCAAATGGCGACACCTACAACTACAGTTCAAACACAGAGTAAGACATTCCTAAACATAGATGTTTGTCATTCTGACAATATTTTCCACATTTTTATCAGTTCCCTGGCACATTCTGAGGGGCAATAGCCAGGCAGGTTCCCTGTCTGTTTCATTAGCTCTACTGACTCAACAAGCTGCTTTTCGTCTAGACCAGGGTGAGCGGTGTCGTTTCTTTTATCCTGAATTGATTTTATCGCTCTCATGTGTTTTCTCTTCTTCCACTTAAGCTCTTTCTGAAGTGCTTCCCATCTCTTGCCCGCCTCAGCCTTTTCTCGCTCATCTTCCAATTCGTCTATATCTTCCAACATATATTTCACTTTGTAACTCATTTTATCATCATAAAGTGAATTTGGGAGCACTTTCTTGTACATCATGGCTTGTATCTGACGGCACAATTCACCAAGGATCAGTGAAGCTTTTTCGACTGGATCAGGCAGGAATGAAGAAGCCTTAAATGACGCCATACCATAAAAGGCAGCTTCTCGTAGATTCCTGACTTCTTTTTTGAGATTCAAGTTGTCTCTGGCACTTTCCTCAAGAGCTCTTGTCATTTCATCCACTCTGTTGGACAATTTCTTTACATTCAGGTCCACCACCGCGTTTCGTTTTTGACGCGCGAATTTTCATTTTTCAATTCAACGACTTCCTGTCTCACATCGTTTAGTTGGCCCTCAACAGATCTCAAGTTTCTCTCCAAGGCTTCCTTTTCACCCTCTAATTGTTCGATTTTCCCCTTAAAGTCGAATTTTCTCCTTTCAACTCGACGACTCCTTTCCTCGTGGCTTCTAGTTCGCCTTTAACATCTCTTAAAGCCGTCTGCAATGCTTTCTTCTCGCTCTCTAGTTTCTTGATTTGCTCTTTCAGACCTTCAATTTCTTCGTCCTTCGATTCCACAGCAATCTTTAAGTCATGGTTTTTCTGCCGAATGTCCTTTATATCTTCGTTAAATTTCGAAATTTCTTCATTCTTGACTTCGATCTGTGAGGTGAGAGACGCAATCTGCATGCTATGTTTATCAGTGACAACTTCTAAACCATCCAGCTTTCTTGTTCCTGATCCTGCGAACCCCAGAACATGTGCTGTAAGTACTTCACCGCTCTGCTCTGGCCCCCTTGAATGAGTTGGAACATTCATTTTGCCAAACTTGAATAGCGAAGGTACGACTGAACGTTCCTTGGGCTTGAGCGCGGATGAGGAATATGCGTTAATGCCAGAGCGTATTTTCTCGTTTGACAGGTTTACTTATCATGACCGTGGCCCTCATCTATTATCTATTCCTGCGCATGCTGTAAAATGCTAAACCGCTTTCATGGCGGAAATACAAGAACCCGGTTCCGCTCTGAATCTCAGTTAATGATGACTTAACTTGAGTTCGAATGCGGTATAACGATTCAGAATCTACAGCTCAGAAAACTAGAGGCCTTTTTTAGTTCAACTTGCGCATCTTGGCAGGGTTCGCAATTTGAATCTGTGAGAAGAGATAGCCCTATTAGGTTAAAACTGTATCTTGTCACCACGGTGATCCATCATAGAACTGATGTTTAAAACATCGTCGTGTCTTGAGGACCTCGCGGGCGCTTTAATTTGATCGTTGTCCTGAATAGACCTTCTGCGTCAGTTGGTCACGTGACCAATGTTATTTAGGGTTGAGATTTATTCAGTCTGTGAATATTGCAAACATCAGAAGGTTTTCCATGGAAGCTAGGAAGCTTTGCCCTCTAGAAACGTTTTTCAGTTATTAATCATTGCAAAAGTAAGGCTTAGCATATGACTTTATGAGAAAGAGAGATGGAATAGTAGGAAAAATGCAAAGGTTGGGCTATGAAAGGAGAAGGGAAAGATTTTGTCAGTTTGAACACTTGCAAAATTACACGAATTTGTATGGAAAACAATTGGAGTGTGCCTGGAGAGCGAAGCGTCTTGTTATCACAAATCCTTCTAATTTTCCGGAAATATTTTCCCTTAAAAAATATCTGAGCATATTTGTATAAAAATATATTTGCATTTCTGATAACATCATTCATAACCGATGACTAAATAATCGTGTTCTTGAAAAGCAGGCCAAATGACCATTGTCTATTAGGTCTATTATATCAAGATCTTTCATGCTCATGTAAACAAAGACGTAAAAGCATAGATTATAAAGCAGGGTTTAAAGGAAAAAAATATTGCCGAAATCTAACATAAATGTTCAACTGAGATGAGAAAAAAACAAAAACAAAAAGTAAGACAGTGAGACAGGTACTAAAACGTCCTTAAGCTACACATGGACGTATTCCAAACTTTTTCTCTCAGTTGAGCAGCAGGTTTGTCATGGAATTAGGAAATAATGAAACCTTAATGCTGGAAACCAAAAAAAATAGCATCTCAAACGCATGATACGAAACTACGCATATTTGAAGAACTGCAACGAGCCGAAAAAAATAAAACATGAATCTAGTAAAATTTATTACGTATTATTACTATTACTATTCTTGGGGAAATGACAATGTTTTATTTCAAAATGATACGGGCAATTTCGAAACTGCTAAACATTTTTAGGCTTTATAAGGAAACTTTTAAAAAGGTTGCTCCACAAATGGTTTCTACGTGAACGTGACAGAATATTGAACAGTCATCGTGATCATAACGTGGTCAAGTGTTTAGAACGCAAAATGCTCACGGACATTTAGGCAATGAGTCAAGATATTTAATGTACATATGAAAGTTTATCTTTAATCTCGATAGTTTTATATTTTTCAGCTTTTAAACTATTATTTGTTTAATTTTTTTTAGCATATTGCAAGGTTAAAAATTTGTTTATTCTATTTCTTTTGTTATTTTTAGCAGGGCCTCTACTGATAGCAGTTTTATTTCTGAGCTGACAGACCTTGTTTCCGAAACGAAGTGCTGTGTCGAAACCAAAACTTACAATGGAGATGTTTTTTTTTTCTTTTTGTCTAAATGAGACGTGAAGAAAAACTGCTCTAAAGGAAAATCATTACGGTTTTCGAAATTTAATGATGCTAAACATGTGTTTCTAAACAATTTTGTTACAGTGTGAATGTTGTAACGGTTTTCCGAGAATGTTTCACGCTTCAGAGCCAAGAATTGTTATGGTTTCATAATATACAAAAGTTTGAAGTTACGACAAGAGATGATCAAGGTAAGAGAGTGATCTCCATATAGACTTTGTAACCGAATAATCCCTCTTAAGTTATTTTTAGACGTGGTACCCAGTTCTTCCGCGGATACTACTCGCACTATGCTTGGTCAGCAGGCTCGATTACCAGGCCCTGTTCGGGCCAGAAAGGAACCAGCGCGGGAAAGGGTAGACCAGACACGAGGGAGCAGCAAATGTTTTCTGCCCTCTTAATTTGCTCTTCTTATCAATTACTGCTTTCTCTTAGCACGATATCACATATTGCTCGCTAAAAGAAGATCATCCAAATCTTGTGCATTTCATGTGCGCACTATAACACAATGTAAAATATAAATTAAAAGTAGAGACACAAAGAAATGGAAACCTCTTGCATGATATATTAGGATTTAATTAATACTTTTACAATATATTTTCTATACCGATCTGTATTTTTCTCTTCCCCATTTGTCTATTTCTAATCTCCTGTCAGGTGCAAACCTCATTTTATCTATAATGTCTCACGATGCCCTTGGTTCGGCTTGTTTTTTTGTATGAAACCGGGCAAACTCAAGCTGTAGTGATAGTTATCTTCTCTTTCCTCTCCTTTTTAACTTGGAAAAAAATAAATATTTTCCAAGTTAAAAAGGAGAGGAAAGAGAAGATAACTATCACTACAGCTTGAGTTTGCCGGTTTCATACAAAAACAAGCGACCAAGGGCATGTGAGACATTATAATAAATGAGGTTTGCACCTGACAGGCAGATTAGAAATAGACAAATGGGGAAGAGAAAAATACAGATCGGTATAGAAAATATATTGTAAAAGTATTAATTAAATCCTAATATATCATGCAAGAGGTTTCCATTTCTTTGTGTCTCTACTTTTAATTTATATTTTACATTGTGTTATAGTGCGCACATGAAATGCACAAGATTTGGATGATCTTCTTTTAGCGAGCAATATGTGATATCGTGCTAAGAGAAAGCAGTAATTGATAAGAAGAGCAAATTAAGAGGGCAGAAAACATTTGCTGCTCCCTCGTGTCTGGTCTACCCTTTCCCGCGCTGGTTCCTTTCTGGCCCGAACAGGGCCTGGTAATCGAGCCTGCTGACCAAGCATAGTGCGAGTAGTATCCGCGGAAGAACTGGGTACCACGTCTAAAAATAACTTAAGAGGGATTATTCGGTTACAAAGTCTATATGGAGATCACTCTCTTACCTTGATCATCTCTTGTCGTAACTTCAAACTTTTGTATATTATGAAACCATAACAATTCTTGGCTCTGAAGCGTGAAACATTCTCGGAAAACCGTTACAACATTCACACTGTAACAAAATTGTTTAGAAACACATGTTTAGCATCATTAAATTTCGAAAACCGTAATGATTTTCCTTTAGAGCAGTTTTCTTCACGTCTCATTTAGACAAAAAGAAAAAAAAAACATCTCCATTGTAAGTTTTGGTTTCGACACAGCACTTCGTTTCGGAAACAAGGTCTGTCAGCTCAGAAATAAAACTGCTATCAGTAGAGGCCCTGCTAAAAATAACAAAAGAAATAGAATAAACAAATTTTTAACCTTGCAATATGCTAAAAAAAATTAAACAAATAATAGTTTAAAAGCTGAAAAATATAAAACTATCGAGATTAAAGATAAACTTTCATATGTACATTAAATATCTTGACTCATTGCCTAAATGTCCGTGAGCATTTTGCGTTCTAAACACTTGACCACGTTATGATCACGATGACTGTTCAATATTCTGTCACGTTCACGTAGAAACCATTTGTGGAGCAACCTTTTTAAAAGTTTCCTTATAAAGCCTAAAAATGTTTAGCAGTTTCGAAATTGCCCGTATCATTTTGAAATAAAACATTGTCATTTCCCCAAGAATAGTAATAGTAATAATACGTAATAAATTTTACTAGATTCATGTTTTATTTTTTTCGGCTCGTTGCAGTTCTTCAAATATGCGTAGTTTCGTATCATGCGTTTGAGATGCTATTTTTTTTGGTTTCCAGCATTAAGGTTTCATTATTTCCTAATTCCATGACAAACCTGCTGCTCAACTGAGAGAAAAAGTTTGGAATACGTCCATGTGTAGCTTAAGGACGTTTTAGTACCTGTCTCACTGTCTTACTTTTTGTTTTTGTTTTTTTCTCATCTCAGTTGAACATTTATGTTAGATTTCGGCAATATTTTTTTCCTTTAAACCCTGCTTTATAATCTATGCTTTTACGTCTTTGTTTACATGAGCATGAAAGATCTTGATATAATAGACCTAATAGACAATGGTCATTTGGCCTGCTTTTCAAGAACACGATTATTTAGTCATCGGTTATGAATGATGTTATCAGAAATGCAAATATATTTTTATACAAATATGCTCAGATATTTTTTAAGGGAAAATATTTCCGGAAAATTAGAAGGATTTGTGATAACAAGACGCTTCGCTCTCCAGGCACACTCCAATTGTTTTCCATACAAATTCGTGTAATTTTGCAAGTGTTCAAACTGACAAAATCTTTCCCTTCTCCTTTCATAGCCCAACCTTTGCATTTTTCCTACTATTCCATCTCTCTTTCTCATAAAGTCATATGCTAAGCCTTACTTTTGCAATGATTAATAACTGAAAAACGTTTCTAGAGGGCAAAGCTTCCTAGCTTCCATGGAAAACCTTCTGATGTTTGCAATATTCACAGACTGAATAAATCTCAACCCTAAATAACATTGGTCACGTGACCAACTGACGCAGAAGGTCTATTCAGGACAACGATCAAATTAAAGCGCCCGCGAGGTCCTCAAGACACGACGATGTTTTAAACATCAGTTCTATGATGGATCACCGTGGTGACAAGATACAGTTTTAACCTAATAGGGCTATCTCTTCTCACAGATTCAAATTGCGAACCCTGCCAAGATGCGCAAGTTGAACTAAAAAGGCCTCTAGTTTTCTGAGCTGTAGATTCTGAATCGTTATACCGCATTCGAACTCAAGTTAAGTCATCATTAACTGAGATTCAGAGCGGAACCGGGTTCTTGTATTTCCGCCATGAAAGCGGTTTAGCATTTTACAGCATGCGCAGGAATAGATAATAGATGAGGGCCACGGTCATGATAAGTAAACCTGTCAAACGAGAAAATACGCTCTGGCATTAACGCATATTCCTCATCCGCGCTCAAGCCCCAAGGAACGTTTCAGTCGTACCTTCGCTATTCAAGTTTGGCAAAATGAATGTTCCAACTCATTCAAGGGGGCCAGAGCAGAGCGGTGAAGTACTTACAGCACATGTTCTGGGGTTCGCAGGATCAGGAACAAGAAAGCTGGATGGTTTAGAAGTTGTCACTGATAAACATAGCATGCAGATTGCGTCTCTCACCTCACAGATCGAAGTCAAGAATGAAGAATTTCGAAATTTAACGAAGATATAAAGGACATTCGCAGAAAAACCATGACTTAAAGATTGCTGTGGAATCGAAGGACGAAGAAATTGAAGGTCTGAAAGAGCAAATCAAGAAACTAGAGAGCGAGAAGAAAGCATTGCAGACGGCTTTAAGAGATGTTAAAGGCGAACTAGAAGCCACGAGGAAAGGAGTCGTCGAGTTGAAAGGAGAAAATTCGACTTTAAAGGGGAAAATCGAACAATTAGAGGGTGAAAAGGAAGCCTTGGAGAGAAACTTGAGATCTGTTGAGGGCCAACTAAACGATGTGAGACAGGAAGTCGTTGAATTGAAAAATGAAAATTCGCGCGTCAAAAACGAAACGCGGTGGTGGACCTGAATGTAAAGAAATTGTCCAACAGAGTGGATGAAATGACAAGAGCTCTTGAGGAAAGTGCCAGAGACAACTTGAATCTCAAAAAAGAAGTCAGGAATCTACGAGAAGCTGCCTTTTATGGTATGGCGTCATTTAAGGCTTCTTCATTCCTGCCTGATCCAGTCGAAAAAGCTTCACTGATCCTTGGTGAATTGTGCCGTCAGATACAAGCCATGATGTACAAGAAAGTGCTCCCAAATTCACTTTATGATGATAAAATGAGTTACAAAGTGAAATATATGTTGGAAGATATAGACGAATTGGAAGATGAGCGAGAAAAGGCTGAGGCGGGCAAGAGATGGGAAGCACTTCAGAAAGAGCTTAAGTGGAAGAAGAGAAAACACATGAGAGCGATAAAATCAATTCAGGATAAAAGAAACGACACCGCTCACCCTGGTCTAGACGAAAAGCAGCTTGTTGAGTCAGTAGAGCTAATGAAACAGACAGGGAACCTGCCTGGCTATTGCCCCTCAGAATGTGCCAGGGAACTGATAAAAATGTGGAAAATATTGTCAGAATGACAAACATCTATGTTTAGGAATGTCTTACTCTGTGTTTGAACTGTAGTTGTAGGTGTCGCCATTTGCGAAACAGTCGGTTACTCGCTTAGGTTTTGAAAAAAAAAAAATCCTTATAATTTTCGTCGAAATTTAAGAGCAGGAATTCTCCGCTACCAGCACCTCTCTAGAAAGTAATTTTAAAGACTGTGTCGCTTTCATCAGTCTTTCATGTTAACATAATGATTGAGGGATGAGCTTTCTATCATTCGTTATAATCTAGATCGTTTCCGTTTTGCAGTAGTTAGCGATGAATGTTCAGAGCATTTAACCAGATCTTTAATGATTGGAATCGATTTAGCTCGAAGTAAGATTTACCTGATTAATCAGTGAAATATTTGTCATGTCGGCAGATTTGCTGTTCTTGACAAGCCGTTTTCCACTTTTAAGAGCAGTTTTCCAATTATCCCCCTTGAAGCTTTCAACAATAAAGTTTCTTAGAAAAGGAAATCCATTAACAGGGCCGTACATAGCGGGGGGGGGGGGCCAGGGGGGGGGGGGCAGTTGCCCCCGCCAGGAAAACTAAAAGGGGTGAAAACAAAACGTCCGACTAGAAACCCTGTCTGTATACGGGAGATCCCTGTGAAGGTTTGTGGAGTTTGCCCCCGCAGACAAACAATCCTAGGTACGGCCCTGATTAACAGATTTTTCGCGGCACCGCTAAGAGTACCAGCCCAGGGATGGAAAGAATGAACATGGCGATAGCCACATGTCAGATCATGACATCTGGAAATTCAATACTTCTGCTATATTTTATGGCCCGAGTGGCTAAAACGAAAACTCCATACATATTTTCATGGCAACTCTTATGAGGCATCATAAAAAGATCGCACTATGATGAGTTACACTTCCAGGGTAAAAATTTGCTTCTCAACTCTCGAGCGCAAACCAACGCATTTATTAATTTGCTAAGATGACCACCAGGCATATGATTCAAGCGAGTCGTATGATTGACTGACGTCGCCATGGTTTCACCATACAACAACAGCATACGGCTTTGCATTTTGCATTTTGAGTTGAAATTTCCTCTTTTAATGGATATTTCGGCCTGCGTTTGAAATGCAGCTCCGAACCAAGAGTTATAAACAAATAAATATACGATGTCTTGAGATAAAAAAATATATTTTTTAATTTCAGTTTCTGAGAAATCCTTGCTTGGATGTTGATTCATCCGTTTCCCAAAAACTTGTCAAATAACTGATAGGTATCTTGGGCTGACAACAGCTTCTGGCAGCGATGTGCGTGATTGGCTCGCCATCGAATGCAATAGAAACGTCATTTTGAGAGACTGCAGTTTCTTTCTGGAATGCTCTTACTGATTACAATAAATACGAGTAAACAAATTGGGTGACATTTCGCAACCATTAAGTCGAGTTACGCTTAATTCGATATTATAAACAACAGGGCAACAATTTCTGAGAAACGAATTTTAACATTCGTTTTCCTTGTGCGCATGCGTGAAACACAGTGACGATCCCATATATTCTTGAAATCCGAAATAGACTAACAAAAAGACACTTATTGAAGCCTGGTTTCCATATGATCGCTGACGATCGCAGATCGCGGATCTCAGATCGCAGAAAGTTCTGCGATCGTCTGCGATTATATGGAAACAGACTTCTGCGATCGTCTGCGATCAATTACGATTGTGCGATTATAAGGAAACCAAAGTTCTGCGATCTGCGATCGAAACATACCCCATAAAATTTTAAATCCGTCCTATGATTCAACGCTTCTTAGCAAAAGAACCCGAATATTCGCTTGTAGCAACCGCTTACTGTAAACGGCTGGCGTTGAACAAGTTAGTAACGAGGAATTTATGGAGGAAGCTGCGCGATGTGAGTGCGTTTACCACCGTAACAGTAAAGATTTCAAAAACAACTTGAAACAGAAAGGCTAACTGCTGGGAAATAATCGGAAAGCAATTTAATTTATCGGCGGCGGAGGACATAAGAACTGCGTATGGTCGCTGAAGAAGTACTCTCTGTCGTAAACACAAAGTTCTCTGACCAAAGTGTGGAAGGCCCCAAGTTCTTGTCTATTCAAGAATATTTTGCGAACCCGAAACCGATGTTTTCGATGATTAAGTTTTGAGGCTGACGATGACGTCTTTTAAAAACTAAAAGAAGAAATAAATTTGCTTGCAGCAAAATTTTGTTTTCGACGTTCGCCATTTTGTCTTGATGCGATTTTTCAGTCAGCACAAAGCGCCTGTAATTTCGACACTTCCGCTGACTGAAATGTAGACAAAAGTCGGCTTTGCGATCGTTTACGATCGTTCGCGACTATATGGAAACAACCCCCTTTGCGATCGTCTGCGATCTCCGATTTGCGATCCGCGATCGTCTGCGATCATATGCGATCATATGGAAACCACCCTTGAGCAGGTAGCATCTTTCGGTTTCGAAAAGCACTTTTCCCATTTCAAACAGAAAGTAAATTCTTAGCCACTGATGTCATCATATATTTTCAGTGCATGTAATAGGCTTCTATTATTACTGCAACTGTTGGAAAATACCTGCTTCCTTTCTTTTTTTGTATTTTATTTGTGTTTTTTATTTTACAGTTTACAGTTAAACAATT
>JAHPZR010055026.1:22500-26697 GCA_019787425.1 Platygyra sinensis | reverse complement strand
AAGTCTTGCAGCGATTTCCCCAAGCTTCGTTTTTGCTAATTTAGTGGTGCAATTTAACACTCTTTTATGCCTCTTCTGTCCAATCCAGCATGTGCTGGTGAAGTCAGCTCATAGTGCTGGGGAGACAAGTAAGGCTTGAGAACTGTCTACAATCTGGCATAATGCTGACCCCCCAGTCAGCTTGTACTGCTGTTTAGAGTTAGGCTTCTACATTTGTAGCATGTGTAAGATTTTGGCTCGCCGACTTGTCTGATCCAGTGCAGAATTAACGGCTAGGGAGATAAGTTTGGCATTTAGTCACACAATGGAAGTTTGTCTGTCATGCTGATTGTGGAGCTGCATTCCCTCCTTTATGCCATATAACGCATGGTTATTGCTTGTGATTGTTGGGGTATTTAAAGCATAATTTACTCGCTAGGAACTGCAACATCAAGTTACCTTTACAGCCACTTTTTGGTGGACTTTGGCTTATTATCCATGTATCTGGAAGGAACAATGCGAGCTGCAAGAAAAACGATTGAACAACTTTGTAAGGAGGCAGAATGTCAGTCAAAGTTGCAAAGCCAGGCGAACTTAAAAACAATATAACTATGAATTAGAGTCTTTCTTTAAATACCCCCTGCAAAAGGTGTATTACATTGCAATAATAACAGAAAAGAAAACGTTTATAATTTCAGAAGGTTAGGGTACAGGGTGAAGCCTTAGGGCTTGATCATTGTTGGAAACTTTTTTTTTCATATCAAACTAGTAATAACCAAAGGTTAGCAAATGCGGGCGAAGTTTTATTTTTTTTGCCCATTTGAGGAATAAAAGATTTGGGGGCCTATAGGGAAAGGTCGGGTGATTTTGTTTGTCCATGAGCACCCCCTCCCCCACGCTTTTACTCGCTTTTTCCTCCATTTTGACAGTAGCAATAGAGTGATTTGACAAAATCTGTGAAACAGTAACATCAGAGCATTCTACGAGACACTGTAATTGTTGCTGTTTCATGGCGTAAAAAAAGCACTGTATGTTATACATGTAAAGTATGCGTATTGATCAATTTGATTTAACGCAAGTGTAAAAATGTAAATTTAAATCAAATTTAATGTCAAACACAGGGAGTGCTTGCGCAATCACCCGAGCCAGAGGCTCATGATACAGTGCTTGACAATTCCAGATCGAATTGGAATTTGGAAATGTTGGTTTTTGAGGAGAGGGGAAAACCGGAGGACCCAGAGAAAGACCTCTCGGAGCAGAGAAGAGAACCAACAACAACCTCAACCCACATACGACGCCGGGTCCGGGAATCGAACCCGGGACACATTGGTGGGAGGCGAGCGCTCTCACCACTGCGCCATCCCTGCTCCCCCATCATAACATAGAAAATATGAAATCAAACAAAGCGTACATGTTATACAATGTCCTCATGTAACTGAAACAATACAACCAATATATAAAAAATTTATAAAGCTAAGGCTAAATAGTTGTTTGTGGGAATACTTTAACATTTCATTGAATAAAAATTTAAACAAAACAACTGTTTTGTTACATATACTAAATGCTCTGTTAAAACTGAAACTATTACTGAATTATCAAATGCTACTGCATGGTTCCTGAGCTTTTGGCAGTCATATCTGTATGGTAAACGTCATAAATTTTGCGACTTTGTTAAATACGATCCACAATATAAAGTCATAGGTTTAAAGTTTTGTTTGAAAAAATAGTTTAACATGTGACATATTAAAATTCTCACTGAATAATACTAAAATGAAACAACTGTATTGTAACAATTTTTTGAATAGACTAATGACAGCACATTCACCAAGTGTTCTTGTAAAAACTGAAACTAAGCGGCTCTTGTTACACACACTAAATGGTCTGTACAAAGGAAAACTACATTTATAACTGAATTACCAAATGCAACTGTGTAGTTGCTTATTGTTTGTTAGTCACAGTTGTTATGGTTGACTTCATCCTTTTTTTTGGAACGTGCTTTGATGTACAACAAACTGCTGGTTTCAAGCTGTTACATAAGTACCTTCAATATTGTTTCATGAATGTTCTAAATAGAAACTGTCTAGTGTCACTACGTGAAGTCACTCAGATTTAACAATTTTCTTTGATATAATAGTATTAGAAGTTGCATCTACAAGCATCGTAACATTTTCTATTGAAAGCAGAGCTTCTGAGATCTGAGGAAGGAAGACCAACGCTGTCGCTTCACGTTTCTGAGATCGAAGGATCTCAGACCATGCGCTTGTTAGTCAAGGACGAAAAGCTTTCGCTCCACGCTTCTATGAAGCTAAAGAACGCCATCTCACACTATGCGCTTGTCAGCTCAAGGGCAAACAATTCTGACGCTCCACGATTGAAGTTAAGAACGAACAGTTGCCACTCGCGATTAAGATGGAATACCGCCGGGAAATGGCATACAACGCGACAACATGAACAGAAAAGTCGAATCAAAGTTGACACGCTCGATTTGGATTGGTTGGCGAAGCTGCTATGCATGACCTTCAGGTGTTCCAAGGTCCAAATGTTACGCGTGATGCGCATGAGAACATAGCATTCTTTGCATTCCATGCATTCGTGGTGGAAGACTCAAGATTTCAGCAAAATCGAGTCAGGGCCAAACTATACAACTGCGGCGCATGCGTTTGTAAAAGCAACGTTGAGATTAGGATTGCGGGCGACAAAAGGAACCCGCAAATAATTATTAATAATATTTTATGATAAAGTTATGGGTATTGTTTAAATTTAAGCCCTGATAGGAAAAACACTGAAAGGTAAACTACGAATAATTAACACCAAGCAGTTAACTAAAGACAGTTCAGAATCATGTTTGGAAGAAAGTTTATTTCATTATAAGTAAACTTTGGAATAGTCTATTTGTGCTATTGTCATTGTCTATGATATCTATGAAACATTGTGGATGGGAAATGACTTACCAGTTCTTTGTTTTTTCTTTTTAAGCTTTGAGTTCTGTTTTTCTTCACTCACTGTGGATAAACTGAAACAAAAATTATCAAATATACTACAGAAGTCATCAATTGACTGATCATTTGAAATTAAATAGTTTAAAGAGCTAAAATGTTAATAATGGAAATTCAAAATTGAAACTTACATGGACTGTTCACCATAAGGTGCTTGAGGATGGGAATCTGAAACAAAATAAATTAAAACAAAACAATCTTTACTTAACAATAACATGCTATTAATTAATCATGCCTTCAGTTGACTGCTTGTAATCTTACAAATGTATTGTTTTGAGCAGAGCCAGTTCACAAGGTTTGTTCATTTAGGGGATCTACATGTCAGCAAATCAGTATGCAAACTCTTTTACCTAAAGAGAAGTCAAAAAGTTGCTGCTTTATTTGCGGTGTTAACACATTAGATGACAATGGCGGGCCAGGGGGACCATCCTCTCCCAAAAAGCTTTTAAACTCAACGCCAGGTCTGCTTGTCTGTTGAGGCTGAATTCTAGCTTCATCACCCAGACTCTCATGGTCCAATATGTTTTCTGCACGTGGTTGTTCCCTGATATGGGATTCTAAGAATAAAATTATAATAATATTCATATTCAATCAAGTAAAATACTGTAGATGTTGGCCAGCATATTTTAATAAATTGGATTTCTGTTTTTCATGATCTTTCATAATGCCGTTCTTTGATGCTTGTCTTCAAAACTTCTTAGACATTGTGTTATGTAGAAAACTCCATTTCAGTCTGCACCTTTCCTAGCCTCCCACACAGACACTCTGTGCACTTGTTATACAATCTTTCCTTGCACGACAAGCCCAAACAGTATCTCCATAGAAGTCAGCATTTTTTCCACCAAAGGTTTTATGAGTGAAATTCTGTAACCCCTGTCTTTGTGGAAATTCCAGTTTCGCTTCACATTTCCTTTCAAATTGTGGCTTTTGAACTTATGCAACCATTCCAAATTTTACATTGGTGACCTCCCATAGAGCACAGTGAGTATGGATATTTTCTGGTCCTGGAACCACACAAAATTAAAATGAAACAGATCAGAACCTGAGGTAAATAGGGACGATGACAAATCTTTCTTTCTTGCACTGGAATCTAACAGATTAACACTTGGTACACTGGCTACTTTGACTCTTCTTCCAGCCTCTAAATGACCTGTCACATCAGAGATATTGTCTGATCTCTGAACAACAACTGGATTTGCTAAACCACTTCTTTCTCTTCCCA
>JAHPZR010055026.1:0-17500 GCA_019787425.1 Platygyra sinensis | reverse complement strand
TGTATAGTGCATCAATTTTTTTTAAGCCTTCACTAAAGCATGAAGATCAGGAAGCTTAAAATTGAGGTGTTAATTACTTATTTTGTAGCTTGGAGTTCCAGGGGTGGCCGTGAACCCCCCTCTTTTGTAAGCCTTTATGACCAAACAACCTACAACAGGTGGAAAAAATCAAATAACAATCTGGTGAGTATCCTAACTTTGACAATGTGATCTCCCTTTTAAAACTCCTGGCTACCTCACTGACTATTTTTTTGTTAAACCACAATTAAGTAACTAACTGCATTTTATTAAAACCAAAAATAGACTCCATAAAAGAAAGAAATGACCTTTCCCTTACCGTACGTGTATCTTTTCAAGCCAAAAGGAGATTCCGTGGTGAAAATACAAGACAATGGCCACATTGTATAACCTTCACTTATAACATGTGCAAATTAGTTCACATTCCAAAAGGTCAAATGTAAACGTGGAAAATAAACTTCTATTTAGATGATGTTTCTTAGTACTCAGAGAAATAATCGAATAAAAGGCTTTCTTTTTCTGTAATTCTGTTGAATTTTGTTAAATGTGATTTACAATCAAATGTAAATTATACCCCCTTTACTGCAAAAGTGCATTTTTGTTTTCAGGATTATTATATTTTAACATTCTGTGGAACAAAAAATTGCAGAATCCCAGCTTCCTTAAATCTTCCTAGCAAAAACCTGATTTTCACTCCTGGTGAACTTGGTCCATGTGGCAAGGTCTCAGCTTACTCACATGGCATCATACTATTCACATCTGCATTTAACATAACTACTATTTTAAAGCTTGGGTGGGGTTGTTCAAAAGCTTGTATAAAAATATTTTTCACTGCTTGTGACAACTCAATCAGAAAACCTCACCAAAAAGTTACGAAACTGAACCAAAATTCTAATCCTCGGTTAGCTTAATTGGGATAATTACTATAATTTATGCAGCAGCTACATGCATATATAGGCTTTTAGGATAAGGCATGTCCAGGCATCCTGCCAATGTAACTGTGCATCAAGTTCACTTTTTCATGACCTGGATGACATCTTCATCATTCATAACATGGTTGATTCCCACTCGCTGTGGGCTGTATTTAGTACTGGTACCCCAGACTAAAGCATATTTAAACACATCTGTAAGTGTTCTGTGAATAGCATGGCAAACATGTTCCACTGTGGCTCCACGTCGAAGGATCAGCCCTCCATTGAAGTCTGGTGGATCACCTCTCTTCTTGGTGTAGATTCTTAGCAGAGCAAGATGTTCCCATATCTGCACCATCAAATAGTCCAAGTTCAATTCCATTTCACAGCTGACAACAACAGAATGAGGAAGCCGTGCCAAGCGATCAACCTCCTCTATGGAAATGCAATCAATCTTGTTGTAGACATACACACATGACAGGTAGATTCTGTTGCCGCAGATCACATCAATCAGCTGATCAGCAGTACAGTCTTCTCGTATGAGTACCTCAGCATTAAAGATCTTGTACTCATGAAGGATCATCATTACAAGCTTTTCATCCAGATGAGTGAGAGAACATGTGGAGTTAAATGCAACCCCACCTCCTTTCTTCAGCTTAAAGTAAATATTTGGCTTGGCACAATTCAAACGGATCCCACAGTCCTCAAGCTCTTTTTCCAACAGCACTTTCTGGATTTCACCCTTGGCAGCATCCAACATCATTACAACCATATCAGCAGTACGGGCGACGGCAATGACTTGTTTTCCCCTTCCCTTCCCCTGAGAGGCCCCCTCTATTATACCAGGCAAGTCAAGCAGCTGGATATTTGCCCCATTGTACTCAATCACACCAGGGATACACGTTAAGGTTGTAAACTCGTACGAGCACTAACACTGGTTTGGATGTCAACTTATTTAACAATGTCGATTTTCCCACAGAAGGAAAACCAATCAATGCCACTCTGGCATCGCCAGATTTCATAACATCAAAACCCTCGCCTTTTCCAGCGCCGGCTGGATTTCGGCGGCTCTAAGAGTTGCATCGATATTTCGCTAACTTTGCTTTTGAGCATCCCAAGTGTATTCCGTGGCCTTGTTTTTCTGGGTTCTTGCGATCTCTTTCTCTATCTCGCTGATTTTCTCGAGATACGCATCTTTTAGCCTACTATGTTTTGCCCGACTGGATTCCGCCACGTTTTCACTGACCGACAAAGTTTTCAAAGGAGACTGTGATCAATTTTCAGCAGCGAGTCAGCAAGCTAATCGCGGAATTTATTCCGCGCATAGCTACTTCAGCACGGCCGTTACGCAGGAAGCGCGCGAACCCGCGAAGGGCCCCTGCGAAGTACATTTCAGTTCTGCTGATTGTGCACGCTTTGCCTTTAATTTTGTAGTTTTTTGTTTGGGTTTCGTAAGCTATAATCATGATACCTTTCCTGGCATTATCTGCAAATAATTATACGCTAGGCCAATATGGGGGAGGACGGTGCAGGTTCCGATGATTACGACCCACTAATGCAGAATCCTGCGAAGCAGATCCCCGAGAGGGACGTCGAATCCGATACGAATATCGGCGAACTGATCGCCGAAACTCCAAGTAAGCTCAAAAACAATGCAAGTTTACCTAAGTTTCCGGGATAAACGTACCTTAGATTAGTTTCAGTCAGCCTAGTCAGTCATAACCTCATAAAGGTTGCACTTCTCAAAGAATGAGCCAATTGTATAGCTTATCCACATGACATGATCCGTGTCCATCATTTCCGATATTTTTAAATACTCCACAGAAAACAGGACATGATTTTTATCAAGCACTGAGTCGACGCGGGATTACAACCAGGCTCTGGACAAAGCTGACACTTTATTTTAAAGGAGGGTAAGGAGGGATTTGCAAGTTTGGTCATCCAGAAAGGCAAAACACGAAATCAAATGCCCACCAACCCAGGACATCTGCTGCTAGCTAAATAGCACAGCAGGCCTCTTAGGCCAGATGATCATTCAGGTGCATTCTGTGGAGAGCCATTTACTTTTCAAGAGGAAATTTATAAAAAATAAACTTGCGTGAACTGACCCTGAATAGCTTTATTTTGGGATGCGTGCTTTCTAAGAGGGTGGGGTGGGGGGGGGGGGGGGCAGTTTTGATTTACAACTTTACTGGCTTACATCTCCCTTCTGTGATTTTCTTCTTTTTTAACACCAACATAATGGGGGGGGGGGGGGGGAGGGGGGGGGGGGGCACCCCCTGGCCCACTTCAACTAGATTCTGCCAACTGACATGCATGAAGCCTGATGAGTAGCTCTTCCCCTACAGGCCTTGGTTATAGTCTAGTAAGCAGCCCTGAAAATTTCAAGTTACGAAAAACAAAATACTTGGCATTTTAAGTGATTAGGTGCCATCTTTCTCCCAAGCTGTTCATCTTTTCCCAATTTAGTATTTAACACTAATGCTATTAAATGCCTGGAATTGGGCTATAGCAGTGTGGTTTTTTGAGCCAGCGTAACTGTACGATTTTGTTCTTTTGTCTAAGAAGACGTTATTATTTTATTCAGTTAATGATTTGCCGCGGCTGTCATATTAGGCCTGTCATTAGTTTGTCCACAAAATATGATTGAAAAAAAGCGTAGAGTTTTGGGCGCTACTACAGACTGTAACTCCCTATATACCAAATTAGATTTGTTATCGTGTTTCTCTATCACTGTACTCGTACTCTACTCCTACTCTACTCTCTAGCTTCTAGCTCTAACTCGACGTCTACTCTATAACTCTACTCTATCTCCACTCTACTCTACTCTACTCTACTACTACTCTACTCTACTCTACTCTACCTCTCACTCTACTCTATCTCTAAGCTACGCTAACGCTACGCTTACTATACTCTACTCTACTCTACTCTGACTCTACTCTACTACTACTCCTACAGTTAGAGGATCAGTAGAGTAGCGCCACAGTAGAGTAGAGTAGAGTAGAGCAGAGTAGAGTAGAGTAGAGACGAGTAGAGTAGAGTAGAGTATAGACAGAGTAGAGTAGAGCAGAGTAAGAGTAGAGTAGAGAAGGAGTAGAGTAGAGTAGAGTAGAGTACAGTAGAGTAGAGTAGAGTAGAGTACAGTAGAGTACAGTAGAGACGATGTAGAGTAGATTAGAGTATAGTAGAGTAGAGTAGAGTACAGTAGAGTAGAGTAGTAGAGTAGAGTAGAGTAGAGTAGAGTAGAGTAGGAAGTGAGTAGAGTAGAGTAGAGTAGAGTAGAGGTAGAGTAGAGTAGGAGTAAGTAGAGTAGAGTAGAGTAGAGTAGAGTACAGTACAACAGTAGAGTAGAGTAGAGTAGAGTAGAGTACAGTAGAGTAAGAGTAGCGGAGAGTTCGGGTTTTATAGTAAAGTAGAAAAGACCTGTAGAGTAGAGTAGAGTACAGTAGAGTAGAGTAGCGTAGAGGAGAAGAAACCTCTAGTAGATCACCGTAAAAGAGAGTAGAGTTAAGTACACTAGTAGAGCAATGTAGCTAGAGTACGTGGTATAGTTGTTCGAGACGGTTGGAGCAGATTTCTCTTGAGTAGATTTACATAGTACGATACTTAACTGTAAGTTTCATTCCACTCAGATGTACAAGAAGCTGTAGAGGTCGTAGAGGAGCCCAAAAACTCTACGCTTTTTGTCGATCATATTTTGTGCCAGGTATAATTAGTTTTTAATTGAGGATTACATGATGGCATCATTTGACCTTCAAACTACCAGAATCCTTCACTTTCTCTGTTACTTATGCTAATCAGGTAATTATTGTTATTTAATTCACATTGGGACTTCAAAAATTTAAACAATGGCTTTTAAGCTATACAATTTAAAACCCTTGTGGCAAACTTGTTACTTTATGGGTGAATTGTTTCAACTGCAGCCAGTTTACCTGTAACATGAATGGTCCATCAAACATACTCAGCTGTAACAGGTGTTATGGGTTTTGGCTCTTATGACCGCACTGATTGGAGAATTATTAATTTCGATTTTCTTCCTCAGTGAGGTAAACAAGAGAGGCTGTTCTCGACTCTCATTTCCTGGTGCTTGCTTCAAATCTTGGAAGTCAACAGGCTCAACAATTACAAAATCACTTGGTGACCATTTTGATTCTGATACCTTCGTCCAGAAGCTGGTGAAGTGAACAGGCTTTTAATTAGTCCCATTGTATAGTTAATGCATAGTGAGAATTGTTACAGTTGGATGTGAGGGGTGGGAGGAGATCGCAGGGTGGTGGGGGTGAGGGTGAGGGGTGAGCGAATGACTGAGGGGCGGTGGACACTTAGGCCACATTTGTAATACAAATGGGAATCCCGATAAATATACGTACATAAAAAAAATTATGCATCTGTAAAAATAATTCCCGTCTAGTCAATGGATCTGTCTGGCTCTGTGTGGCCTCCCCTTTGGTCATCCACTTTTCCTACCAGAATAGACCAATTTGGGGTTTACCTCAATGTAACCTGTAAAAGGTTTTCTTTGGTTCTGCTAGCTATTGCTGGGGTTAAAGTCTATTATGTTGTCCTCTTTTTTTTCTTTCGTTTTATGTCACTGGGTAATGTGTTACAGGTTCAAGTTGGCAGGTTCTATAGGGGGTGAGGGGTGGGAGGTGGGGTGGGGGTAGGGGGGGTGAAGGGGGTGGGGGGTGAGGGCATGCAGGTGATGCACCCATGGGCAATATCCGCGCAACAAATCTGAGCACACGTGCACAGACACTTAATCCAAACATGCTGCATACTGGAATGTTACACTACCAGTAGTTTTCCTTCTCCAGTGATGTCAAAACAAACACAAAGTTTAGTCATTTGATCATTAGTTAAGTTAAAATTTGGTTGATGATCGGATGGCCATAGCGTTTCCGAAACGTTGGTCGGCTTAAAGATGGCTGAGTTTTATTCTTAAATGTAATTTGTAAGAAAAGGCACGAGGCCAACTTAACATACTCGGGTGGGAGCTCATGTGATAATGGGGACTGTAAGACTTCAAGACATCATGTACTGGCAGAGCCTCATACTAAGGGTTATCATTTTACGCCTGAATTTTTCAATTTACTGAAATTGGTCTATCCCATTTAGAGGGTTTGTATTAACTTATATAGTATTCCATATCAAAACTCTTAACAGGTTGCTTTGATGGGACCAAAATTTTACAAATTTCGTATATTTTTGCATAATATTTACATTTAATTCAAATGATACCTCCCTTTTCTGCCTGTACTCCATTACCCCTACCTTGATTCCCAGCCACAACTTGTAGGAGCCATGCATGGTTTTTCTATAAATAGATGCTAATTTTTTTTTCACCTGTTACCAGATTACTTTTATGGGAGGCAGAAATATTGCAGATGTAAGTAGAGAAGATGACGAAGATGAGAACATGCCCAGTAGAAGTCGACAACCACCTCCCCGTCTTGATTGGAAGAAGCTTGGACAAAAAGCAAGTGTAGCTTTCAGGAGAACACCAAATGTTGATTTTATGTATGTTTATCCTTGTGTTTATCTGTTGATCCAAACCAGCCCTATGCTGTATTTCACTGTTATTTGATGTCTCCCTATCAAACCATGCATATGGACACATCCTGAAATCCACTTTCCTAGTGGGCCAGTACATTTCAGTTTTCAGTTGCCCCTGCTAAAATAGAACTTGCCCAATAAGCTTACAATGTTCATGCCTTACCAATTACATCATTTACTTACACTGGGTGCATTTTCCGGTGTCAGTCATGTCTGTACAGTATTGTGACCCAGGCTAAAAACCTCTGAAGCAGAGCTCAATTTCCTTGATAGCGCTGAGCCAATGACAAGCCCGTTTAAATTTGTTTGGTCCAGAATCTGTACTAGAAAGCTAATTGGCTCCTACTGACCTCCAAGGATTTTCTTGTCTAACAGACACAGTGATTGGTTTCTAAGAATAGAGAACGTGAGCCTGTGAAGTGCCATGAATAATGTGCTTGGTGATTTGATGATCATGGGATGGTGGATTTTGAGGTTGATGTTTTTCCATGCGCTGGAAAGTTTTTGAAAGATCAAGATCTGGTCAAAGTCATAACAAAAGTTCCTCAACACATTTGACGGTGTTGAACTCTTTAAATGCAGTGGAAAGAGATGGAATTGTGAATTTTATTTACAGCAATGATGTCTTGGCAGTTTCGCTAACGGGATTCAGGAAATCGTTGGTAGTTCAATTAATTCCTGGACTTTGTGTTGAACTACATAATGATCCAGACAACAGTGTACCAGATGAGCCTGGAAGAGCATTTTGAACGTGTATATTCACAATTTCTAGCTTCTCCTTTCCAACAGACAAGATTTCTTTTCATAATCTCAGGTTATATTTGCAACTTCTTTGACAATCGCTTCCAATTTTTTTTGATCCATCAGTATGCGGCATGACAGACAGATTGTTGTCCTTGACAGTGAAAAGTACTGTTTTTGAGCATTGTCAGATACAAGGCTGTAATATCCACCATTACACATAACATTAGTGTCATTGAAATGAACGGCACAACAGCCAATATTTGGAATTAGGGACATTTATAACATAAAATAGTTAAAAGGTAAAAAACTGTTAAATGTTTGACTTAACGTTTTCGATCTTGCGATCATCTTCAGAGTGGATTGAAATTTGCATAAAACCAATTTTCAAAGAGGCTTCTAGAAAGAGTCACCAAAGGCACCACTTTCACCTTCAACGGGAAACTGTACAAACAAGTAGACGGTTGCAGCATGGGAAACCCTCTTTCACCCACATTGGCAAACATCTTCATGTGCAAATTGGAAGCCGACGTTGTTACACCTCTAAACCTTCCTTTTTACAACCGATATGTAGACGATTGTTGCACAAAAAGGAAAGCCAATGCCCCGGACATTCTTCTTGAAAATCTCAACAGTTACCATCCAAATATTAAGTTCACAGTAGAAGAAAACGCGGATCACTTCCTAGACACCGCCTTTAACCATCAAGAGGGAAATTTTACTACTAAAGTCCATCAAAAAACCAGGGAAACTACAAGTACATTGGAAATCGGCCATTCCACATAAATGGAAACGCAACACTATCTTAGGTGCACTTCACAGGGCAAAACGAATAGCCACAAATTGGCAAGAAGAAGTACAAGCTATCAAACAATCTTTCATCCGATCTGGATATCCCGCCAAATTCGTTAATGAGGTTATTAACGATTTTGAAAACCCAACGGCAAGAGATGATGAGACGATTATTCCTGTTCACTGGTTTGATGAAAGAACAAAAATCGGCATTCAACTACCATTTTGTAGGAGAAATGAATTTGAAAGTAGGAAATTCATAACAAAACTTAACAAATACACCAAAGGGAAATTCAACTTCCATATCTTGTGGCAAACACGCAAGATTGAAACCCTCTTCAAACTCAAAGACAAAAACACTCATCCATCGCACGTAATATACAGAGGCACGTGTACTTGCAATCAAGTTTACATTGGTGAAACTGCACGCAATCTTGAAGTACGTGTCAACGAACATTCCGATATAAACAAACAATCAGAACCGGCCAAACACTTAAAGACACACCCTGAACACAAATTCACATGGGACATTTTGACTTCGGCTCACTCCTGGACAAAGAGGAAAATAAAAGAGGCATTTTACATCGCACGCTTCAATCCAGTCCTAAATAAACAAGTCCAGTCATTCCATCTTACTCTATACCCCAGTTTTTTAGTCCCACAGAAAGCAATGAATTCAAACCAGAACCAGATCCTGTCAGGTCCAACACAAATGTGTCATGTCTTTATGTGTCAGTCTATTTAATCCACAGTATGAGATGCTCGTTTGTTTTGTTTTTTAAAAAAAATGTAATCCCAAAAAAAGAAATTTGATTCACAGGTCAATGAGGAATTCCACCCTTGTCACACGGCGGCCATATTGGATATGACGTTAGATGTACTTAGGGCATGACGTCAGAGGTGGACTGTGTGTCTAATCTGAGGTTTGCGGCTAATCATGCCAAAACACAGGATCATTTGTAAGTGTGCCCTTTGTGCTCAAAATTAACAGATTCAAAAAGATAACGTTAGGAATATTACCAACAGAACTTACCTTCCATCGCTTCGCCAGTCCACAAATATGCCCAAAGGAAAAGCTGGATTGTAAGAATTCCATCGAGATGTTGCCAAAAAATTTCCAGAGTTAGTGATTTGTGGTTTTACGACTTCAATCTAGCACAATCTGAAATCCAATTTGATGTCAGGGTTTACAAAAGTAAATTTAATCGCACTAGAATTTAATGTGTAGAGCCGAGCTGCTCTGCTGCTACGTTCCGTAATGTACTCTTTATTGCCCGTATAAAAAAACGTTACAATCGTTTCTTTAGATTTCGAGGGAAGGCATAAAAACGGTTCTGCACTCGGAACATTTCTAAACATCGGTAGATTTTCGAGGGGACCTGACCTTCCCGGGAAACGTGCATAATTAACGAACAATGTTAATTTTTTTTCTAGTATTTCGCTAGACAGTGCCTTCTCCAAACAATAACAAATGCAGAATGGACTGAATCTTTCCTGAATTTCCCAGAGACGGTCGTTCGAAAGTCTGATGGTTTAAAATGTTTCCGAGCAAACCTTTGTGCTTCTTGAATTGTAACGTTATTGCGGGCAATAAAAGTACCTAAGGAACGTAGTAAAATCAGTAAAATAGCAGCTCGGTTCTACACTGACATAATTGTAGTCTATCAAATTACTTTGTAACCCTGAACAAATTGATTTCAATAAAGTTTACTTAGCTAAAGTCGTAAACCCACAATCGCTACCTGGAGGTTTTTGCCAACATCTCGACGAATTCTTACAATCCAGCTTTCCTTCGCATATTTGTCGACTGGAGAGCGATGGAAGGTAATTCTTAATTTATCTTTTGATCTGTTATTTGAGCACAAGGCACACTACAATGATCCTTGGGGGGGGGCGAGGGGGAGTAGGCTGCCAAACCGAGAGTTGCACCGATGCACGCCATCGCCTCGGACTTCATAGACTAAAGCGCACATTACGTCATATCCCAAAATATGGCCGCCCAGTGTGACAAGGGTGAATGGGTGGAATGAAACCGCTCCTGTACCAGAGGTTTTACTCACGGCTTCACCCCTTGTGCCAGCAGCCTTTGACTGCCGAAATGAAAAACAATATTTCTGTCCACTACACACGAAGAAAAACCTCTGGTACCCAGGGTATCATTTACCAGGTTTTGTCTGTAATCAGTGATTTAGACTATAACAAAACTACTGAAAGCAGCTAATTTCCTTTGCCTGCTGGACACCAAACTTTTTGAAGATGTTTCTCACTATCTTTTGAGGCAAAACTGAGCTTTTAAACCATTTATGTATGTCGCATTTTATCCTGTGTTATTAGGCTTGGTCCCTTATCTATGGAACCTCCGCGTCGTCCAACAAGAGATGCACAGAAAAAAACGCCACAACCTAAGCCACCCAGCTAGTCAAACCAACACAGGTGAGAATCAGATATATAAAGTTGTGCAATTCATTCAATTAACAATTACAAATTGAGAGCAAATGTAATTTGTAAAGAACAGCAGCAGTCACATATCCAGAGTAGCTTTTTGTGAATGGCGTGGTCCATTTATATGTACATGTATAGATGTGGCCTTGAGGTGACATTCGATCAACACTCAACATACTGTTGGCTAATATATCAGCTGTGTATTGGTTGAAACTTGTATCGACTGAGTGTTGGTCAAATTAAATAATTGTTTAACAGTGTTGACCAACAATACCTACAGTAAACATGATCCATTGTAACTGAGCCTGTTAAGTCATTCTGCCATGTTGTTATTACCCTGTTCTTCTGGCGTTAGTTGGAGAAAGTGGAAACCAGGGAGGAAGCTACAACTAAAGAAGTTGATAGATTACATCAAGTCCTTTATGATAACACAGGTGTGAAAGAAGGTTTTTATTAGTTCTGTTGTTTATATTGAATGGACTAGGCCTATAATAATTTTCTGGCAGAATTCTCTCAAGCTATTTGGAATGAGGGCTGAGTCAGTGGGATTGATAAGGCAGTTTTCAACACACTTGTTCCGAACTCAGTTTTAAACCGGTTTGACCCTAACTTCCTGTTGCCGCAAGTCCTTAAGTTATTACCGTCAATCATGAATACTTGGAGACAACAGGATAAAAAATTTAGTGATGTAAACCAAGGCTGTGCCCGAAGAAAATTTTCAGGAAGCCAGTCAGGCTCCCAAACTTTCCAGCTAAGGTGCCCAGCTCTCTAGGCTGGTCACCCAAATCCAGAAAATATTCATACCTGGCCCCACAGAGGGTCACAGAAATTCCGAGGGGGGTAGGGAGGTCTGAGTAGAGTTTAAATGTCCAAGGGGAAGGGGATTGAGGAAGAGCTCTCTCTTCCGTGGGTTTGAAATGCGATGGAATGAAAAAACTATTGTACTTGAATCCCAGTCGGTCAGTCCTGGAAAAAAACAAGGATTGACATCTTAATGAACCATGTTAACATAAGATCACTGGTAATATATGACATGTAACATCACTCCTGACCACTGATTTCCTTAGGGCTAAACACTTTCCAGTGAATGATGAACATGTCATTTATACTTTTTTGTTGTTTCTTTTGGTTTTAGTCACAGAGGATGATGACTTAAATCCAGTGTGTCTGTTCAAATTTATCATCAATCCTCATTCATTTGGCCAGACTGTTGAGAATCTTTTCCATTTATCCTTCTTAGTTAGGGTAAGTTGTACTCCTTTAAGAAAGAAGAACAATATTCTTGATTTGAAATGAGATCTGCAGGGTTCATACTACTCATTGAATTTTTGGAATACTCTTAGTTTCTCTTCCTCTTGCCCTTGAAGAGTTCTTGAAAATTCAGGGCAACCAGACAAAATCGTTGGGAAAAGGAATGTACAATATACCCTTTCATCGATAGTCATCCCATCCAAGGAGAGTAACTGTGCTCCTCGTCACTTCAGCTTATAGAATACAGAGTAGAGTTGATCATTGCTCTAAAATGCTATTTTAATCATGCTTCCAATTTACCTGTAGGATGGTCGTGCTGATATATCTCTTGAAGATGGACTACCAGTTGTGTGTAAGTACAACTGTACTATCATGAATTTCTTGGAGGCTACAACTCTTGCAGTTGGCAGTACAAAAGGAATCACATTTTGTTAGTTCTTTTACCTCTGGGACATCATTTTGAGACAGTAGTTAGAACCAAAAGACTGAAAGTGGTACTGTGATTAAATTTTTACCCCATGATTTTTTGAGTGTATCACATAGAATTCCATGAAAGAATAAAAATGCTGTTTACCGTTTTCAAGTATCTGCATTAGTTCCAGAGATATTTAAGTTTGAAAAATGGGTAAAATACGCAAATGAGATGACTGATGACATCATACACTCAACCCAATATTATATTGAGTATATTAACAGAGCTATCTTGGCCAAATTTGTAGGGCAGAACATTGAAACTTGGCAGGCTAATAGTTCTATAGGAAACACACCTATGGCTGCAAAAATTCCATTCCCATGGCAACTCACTTTTTTCCAGTCCCCACCCACATGATTTCAATATGTTAGTGATTTTCAGCTTGAAAAATGTTAAACAAGGCCACAAACTCATGCTAACATATTTATATATTTGCTGGATCATGCATATGAAGTGCTGTTAGCAAATATCAAAATAGAATGCCAAGGTGGCCAGAAAAGCTTTTAAGATGGGGGAGGTCTGGAACCCAGTTTGTTGCCATGGTAAAAGAACTGTTAAGCTTGTATTGTGGAGCACATTTAGTAGAATCTTACTGCAAAAAATCAAACATTTCTGATACAAATGGCCTGAGATATCTCTTTTCATCACATTTGAACAAAATCTGGTTGAGTATATGACATCATCACTTGGCTAATTTGCATATTGTAAAAAATTGAATATCTCTGGAACGAAAAGAGATATTTGAAAATAGTAAAGACCATTTTTCTTCTTATGGAGTCTACTTGTTTATGTTTATGTTTAAAAATGGCTTAGATAGGAAAGATGCAATTTTCGTCATAGTACCACTTTAAAAAATATAAATGAGGTTAAATATACTTATTTAAGTTAGTTAACGACTAGGAGCATCTTGCATAGTAGTTAGTGTGGCATTGGCGTTTATTAGTATTTTTAGTAGCTTGCTGTGGTATTTCCTGTTAGGGTTTGGTGTTACCTTTGTAGGCCTGGTGCCAAGCAGTTTCCTGGGAGCCCGGATGTAGTGTTGTTGTATATTGTGTTACTGTCATGCGCACAAGAGAGTAGAAAAAGTACAAGATAGGATTACCGCATTTTACCGAGTAGAGAATAAAGAACAAGTTTCTTCTAATTGACGACTCCATAACTGGCGACGAGGATAACTCAGGTGAACCCCACTGCTACTGCACTTCACATTCGTCACCTTCGATCGAAGACTCGTGGTAAAACAATTACAATCCATGTTCAGTCCTCAAAACCACGTGCGTTGGCTGCCATTTGAGTAAGGCGGGAAACCGAAGTTGAACACTAATATACCGTCGTCACAAGATTGCATCGAAAGATTACATCCGAAAACTACCTGAGAAGATTAAACAAGTCGATTACACAATTGTCGTAGCGAAATGGCGAATGTCCTTCCTTCATTTTCCGTTCACAAAGACAACGCTTCAGTCGGCCCACGCTGGAAGAAATGGCTGAAACGTTTCGAAATGTACCTTGCCGCTCATGATGTGAAGGATGCAACATGCAAGAGGGCGCTGCTACTATACTCCGCTGGTGAAGAAGTCAGCGACATATTCGAAACTCTTCCCGATCAAGGAGAAGAGAAGGACTATGCGAAGGCAGTCACTGCTTTGAATGGTTATTTTCAGCCAAAAGTAAACAAGACATACGAAATTTACATGTTCAGAATGCTTTTCAGAATTCCAGTGAATCGCTAGATTCCTACTGCACGCGGCTGAGGCGTCTGGCTCAAACATGTGAGTTCGACCACGAAGACGAAGAAATCAAGTCACACATAGTCGTGTCCTGTTCATCCTCACGATTACGGCGACGTGCTCTCCGGGAAGACATGAATCTCAAAGAATTACTCGACTATGGCTGTGGTCTAGAGACGTCTGAAAAGCAAGCCAAAGGCATCGAGGAACAGGACAAATTAGCCCAATTATCGGAAGTCCAAACAGTAAAAGAGGAAAAGCAAAAACCTGAAAATAAGAAGTGCTACAGGTGTGGAGAAAACTACCTCACAAAGGACGACCTTGTCCTGCACTGAATGAAATTTGCAAACACTGTCACAAGAAAGGCCATTTCGCAAAAGTATGCAGAAGCAGGTCAAATTCCACGAAAGTCAATGCAGTAGCCGAAAAAGATGATGATGAATCCACCGATGAAGAATACACCTACCGAATCACTCTACATTCCATGCGTGACAAAATACAGCCGTTAACTGGCTACAGATCTACTAAGCCCTTACCAGTGGTTGGCAAATTTGAAGCTGAAATCAAGTCGAGAATGACCAGCAAATCGACGGTCACGCAATTCTCTGTTGTGGATGGATGTGATGGGAATTTGATAGGATACGAGACGGCGATTGATCTTGGACTGCTACACATAATAAACAGTGTGTCGACACCCAAAGTCAGTAACATCATCGAGGATTACAAAGATTGCTTTGAGGGGCTTGGAAAGATGAAAGGCAAAACTGCAAAACTACATGTTAATGACAGTGTAAAACCACTGGCCCAGATATACCGCAGATTACCGTTTCACATCCATGACCAAGTGGAGGCTGAGCTAAAAAATTTGGAGGAACTTGACATCATAGAAAGAGCTGAAGGTCCCCAAAGAAGACAGGAATACGCATTTGTGTCGATATGAGGGCGGCTAATCAGGCTATAGAGCGTGAGCAACATCCTGTACCCACTGTCGAAGACCTGATTGTTGATCTGAATGGAGCCACTGTTTTCAGTAAGATAGACTTAAACCAAGGATATCACCAACTTGAACTGGCCAAAGACTCCCGAAGTATTACCACTTTTGCCACTCATGTTGGCTTATTTCGTTATAAGCGACTGAGTTTTGGAATTAACTCAGCAGCTGAAATCTTTCAGAAATCCATTGAAGAAGTGCTGCAAGGAATTGAAGTTGCTAGGAACATATTAGATGACATAATAGTATTCGGCAAGAGCCAAGCCGACCATGATGCTGCTTTGCAAGTTGTTTTTTTGAAAATGAGAGAAAACAATCTCACTGCAAACCCTGCCAAGTGTCTGTTCAACCAATCATCAATTGACTTCTTTGGTCATCTGCAGATGGCATCAGTGCAGATGACAAGAAAGTTGCATCTCTCATCAATGCTAGTCCCCCCAAAAATGCAACTGAAGTGCACTGTTTCCTCGGTTTGGCACAATACCCTGCACGTTTCATAAAGGATTTTGCGTCCATCTCTGCTCCAATCCGTCAACTTACACATCAGAATGCTAAGTGGGTGTGGGGACCAGAACAACAACTTGCATTTGACCACCTCAAAGCTTGCATGGCAACTCCAGAAGTCATGAAGTATTTCAACTCCTCACTCAAACCAGAGCTAATTGTTGATGCCAGTCCAGTTGGGCTGGGAGCAATTCTTACACAAGTCACAGCAGATGGAGGAACAAACATTGTAGCGTATGCCAGCCACTCACTCACTGATTGCGAAAGTCGCTACAGTCAAACCGAAAGAGAGGCTCTTGCTGTGGTTTGGGGAATTGAGCACTTCCACCTGTACATCTATGGGTCATCCTTTCAAGTCATCACAGATCACAAACCGTTAGAAACGATCTTCAACAACCCCACTTGCAAAGCGACTGCGAGACTTGAGAGGTTAAGCTACGCCTTCAGCCATACAAAACCAATGTGGTTTACAAGCCAGGGGCAAACAATCCAGCCGATTACATGAGTCGTCATCCAGATCTCAAACAATCGCAAGCTTCCCATGGTTTATCAAGAGTTGACGCCTATATTAACTTTGTAACCAATAATGCTGTCCCCCCTGCCATTACGCTTCAAGAAGTGAAAGATGTGACAGCAGCTGATGAAACATTGCAGCGTCTAGCAAGAGTGAT
The DNA here is from genome assembly GCA_019787425.1 of Platygyra sinensis. Taxonomy (NCBI): domain Eukaryota; kingdom Metazoa; phylum Cnidaria; class Anthozoa; order Scleractinia; family Merulinidae; genus Platygyra; species Platygyra sinensis. The sequence continues at coordinate 1,424 of JAHPZR010055026.1, read as the reverse complement.
AGCAACCCAAAACTGGCATGAAGCTGGAAAAAATGTCAGTCAGTACCAACAGATCAAACAGGAGTTGTCAGTATCAAATGGCGTAATTCTGAGAGGAATCCGCATAATAGTTCCTGAGAAGTTACGAGGTCGAATGATCATGCTAGCTCACAGTGGTCACCAGGGGATTGTCAAGACGAAGTGTTTTCTGCGAGATTCAGACTGGTTTCCCGGGGATAGACAGAATGGTGGAGGAAGTGGTCAAAGGATGCCTGCCATGTCAAGCTGCAAACCATGATCCAAAGCCAGTATGTGAGCCTCTACACATGTCCCCCCTACCACTGGGCCCATGGCAGGAGCTCTCTGTGGACTTCTGTGGCCCCTTTCTAAGTGGAGACTATTTGCTAGTTGTGACTGACAACTTCAGTCAGTATCCAGAAGTTGAAATCTTGAGGTCGACATCAGCAAAGGCGGTGATTCCTCACCTTGACAGTATTGACAGCAGTTATTGTTGTAATTTATGCATGTGCCATTAATGTGGTCTGAGTTTTACTGTGCTTAGTGTTTGGGGTGTCTTGATCAGTTTTTGGAGTGTTAGTGTGTTTTCTCCCACCCTCCTCTCCCTTTTATTATTATTACCTTATTATTATTATTGTCTTTATTGTTGTTACTTTTATTGGTTATTACTGTTATTACTATTTCCACAGAGCTCCTGGATCTGTGTGATGGGGGCTGGGGCTGGGTATGGTGGGCGGGGCTTGTGGCTGGGTTGTGGGTAGGGCAGGCTTGTGGGGTGCTCTTGCTACCTGGGTTTGGGGTCAGCAGCTCCAGCCGCCAGGTTCCTGGGCACCCAACCTCCATATGCGACACAGGCGTTAACTTCACTTAGACTTGACTTGTGAACTCAAACTTGACTCAGGCTACAGTTAGACTCAACCATGGAAATAGAGTTCTTTTATTGCTAAAAGGGAAAAAGCCATAAAGAGAAAAACATTTACTCTGAGTGACTCCTGACACATACCTTAACACATGCTGGAATTGGTATCAAGTAGTGTATTTTGCCAACAACAAAATGGTAGTATGTCCAAATAATTGACATCTGTTCCTTCTCTATCATTATAGCATATGAAGAAATGGGTGGTGACAATGAGGGGAATGTAAAGAAACAAGTGGTGGTTCATCTTACTCTTCAAGAATATAAGGTGAGTGGAGTGATGAAACCAGGGGTTTTGTTACCATTTCTGGCATGAGGGCAACTGGTTTTCACAGGCAGGCAGAACCTTTTTAAACTGAATTTCTTTATAAGAAAACCTTTCCTTTAGATGGTCACACCAGGTGGACAAAATCATCCTCTGCCTGTTGCCAGCCCTTAATGAAACCCCTTTGAAACAATCTAAAATAGCAGCTCTGTCTTAACCTATCCCAGTTAGCATAAAGCAACTGAA
>JAHPZR010055025.1:7500-10589 GCA_019787425.1 Platygyra sinensis | reverse complement strand
CTCGACACGTACTCGATGGTTCGTATAACTTTAAACACGGAATGCGTGCTCTATTGCTTTTATACTGTAATTCTTAAAAATACGTGCAAATCTGAAACGTCACAACCGTGTTTACATACCCTCATCTAAACACACCTATCGACCAATGAGAGCGCGCAGTGGCTCAGTTATATTATAAAGTATAACAGCATCTTCATAATTATAAAAATAGTATTTCTTTCAGGACGAGATCGTGAACTGTACTTTCCAGCCTACTACTTCTTTGCCGAGAGACGCTTAATGAACCACACGATAAAATCACTTCTCGTCAAGAGCCTGGATGACTGTGAACATCTTTGCTACCTGGATGACAACTGTGTCAGTTTAAATATTAAAAATAACGGAAATGGAACACATGCGTGCGAGCTTAATAATTCCACTCATCTGGAACATGACGCAGACCTGGTCAATAGCCCTGTTTTCTATTATCGGGGTGCGAAGGTAATCATGACATCAAAAATATAAAATTTTTTCCACCATTTATTTAATTGTTCAATCAATATTAAGAGTGGTAGTCACAGAATTTCTCTTAATCCTACTGAGACTTGGCCCCAGTTATTCATTTCTTTTTTTTAAATAAGTACTAGTGAGCAGCACACAGCAACAGATCTTGTCGACTTGCTTTGTTTTCTCTGACCGGTTTTGTCTGATCACATAGACTTCGTCAGGGAGTTTGAACAAGATGGATTAAAGGAACTTATTTGATATTTAATCTATAGAGTACAAATCACGTTCCAACTAGGTTGTAAACAGCGAAAAACACCTGCAGAAACGAATTACTTGGAGGACATGATTAAAATTCTGCGTAATGCGCAAATTTTACCTTTGGGCTCATGGATTTAACGTGTGAAATCCGTGAAAAAGGGTGTCGGGGAGTCTTTCGATTAGATTTCAAAAAAGGTTATGAGATTTCAAGGTTCGGTGATGTATTTTTCTTGGACAGGGATCGCGTTAGGATTTATATATTTTAACCGAAAAAAAACCAACAAAGCCCCGACACCCTTAAAAACACAAATATCTGCTTTGTGTAATGGAGTAATTGTTTAATTCCCAAAGCCAAAATTCGTCGCGAGTTTTTCGCGTTGATGAATGCCACCCATTTGCATTGGACCGAGCTTAAATCATTTTATAGTTGTTTTTGACAGTTAAAACTATTTCCATGTCATTTTTGGTTCGATAGTCTTTAAAATGATGTGTAGGTTTAGGCACTTTTTCAAAATTGCGCGCCCGTGAGACTGGTTTTGCGCGATGCACCCGCGAACCCGTTCCGTAACCTTAAGACGAAATGCGATAGGCAATCGAGGAATTTTAGTTTTAAATCGACAAAACCTTGTACCAGAAAAACTCAAAGCACAACAGTAATTTTTTTTTGCATTTTCTAAACGCTAAGGATATAAATAGTTGTCTGAAATATCAACAAAAATAATTACCATGGGAACTCGAGAGAGCAAGTTTCATTGGTTCAGAGATAATGTCATCATTAGTTTTATTACGCAATGCAGTATTCAGTGTCTCATATTTTTGTTTTCGACATTTTGAGTTGCTGAAAATGATTTATTTTGATGACATATTTAAAACAGTCGCACAGAAGTTTGCAACGCAATGTAAATAATCTCGGTGCAAGGTTTTTGTTCAGTTGTTATTTGAATTTGCGTTGACTTCCTTCTCAAGGTATTTTGTTTTGGCGTTTTCTCCTATTCAAGAACTTCTGTGGAAAGAATTCGCAATGCAGTCATAATGCCATTTGTCAGTCAGGATTTACAGACAAAGGATATAGATGCTTGTGTAATCCTGGATTTCAAGGCGAACACTGCGAACAAGGTACTTATATTGTGTGAGGTCAAGATGGCTGGATATTGGCCAAGTTCTTTTTTTGCGTGTTTATGGACCGAGACGAAGTCGAGGTCCATAAACTCGCAAAAAAAAAATGAACGAGGCCAATATCCAACCATCTTGACCGGTCAAACTTGGTCAATAAAGGATTTATTATAGGGCTTTTGGTGAAATTTTGCTTTCGGGATGCAGCGGGTAGTCCCGAGCGGGCAAGATGGCTCCATCCAATCACAGCGCGCGATTTGGTTCTTCTTGCCCGCTCACGGAGCTAGCCATATAATAAGTGGTAAATAGTGAGCCTCAAGAACTCATTGAGAACCAGGTCATTTAACTGAGTTCTTACTTGACATGCGTCTCCTGCCTCCTGCAGGGTTCGGCAGTCGATATGTGGTAAATAGTGAGCGTCCACCCGGTATTCGGAAGGTCACGGGTTCAAGTCCTATCGGGACTCAGATTTTTTTCTAGGTCCCACGCTCGTGTTTCATTATTTTCACATATATTTGCCGAGCTGCAATTTCACCATCACTCAAATATCAACGTCTTTTATTGAGGGTGGCACGCAACAGTAAACACTGAAAAATTACTAAAGCCCGTGTTTTCACGAGAGAGGTTTACTACAGTTACTGCTTAAGGCTGGTTTTCACTAGCGCAGAAGCATAAGCATAAGCCGACATACGCAGAAGCAGTAAGAATTAGCGCCTTTTTTCTAGGGAAATTTCAAACAAAAGGTGCTAATTATCAACATCTTACTGCTTCTGCGTATGTCGGCTTGTGCTTATGGTTATGCGCTAGTGAAAACCAGCCTTTACCGAGGTTTCGTAACTAAAACGCAGTTAGTAGAGACGCTGTTTACACGGAACGAATTAACTAAAGTAGGCCACATACAACGGGCGGTTTCAGGTTTTCTCGGAAAGCAAGTGCTGCAGTGTTGCACACAAACTATTTGAAAATTATAAATTTTCTGACTCCAATGCCGAACGCAGGTCGCTATCAATCTGCAGACGGTTATGTCAACTCAAACCCTCTTTTAATGTAAAGCTTTGTACGAGATGAATAGTGGCAAGAAAATTTGGAGTATCTCCCGAGCTTCTTTCCGCAAAACACTTAAAATGGCATCTGCCGCGGAGCACGGGCTACGTAAACGTTTAACGGTACTTCTTACTCAGGGCCGCTCTAAGAATTTCTTTTCTTGTCCATAGACTTCAATTATGATTTTT
>JAHPZR010055025.1:0-2500 GCA_019787425.1 Platygyra sinensis | reverse complement strand
GCTATAAACAACCTTGCACAGCATCTGACCACACGTCCTTAATGTTTCACCAGAGTAGGTCTTGAGCTTCACGTCAGTGTTCTGAAGTGGAAAAGATTTGAACCTCTTGATGTAAGTATCTCTACTCATAATAGAAAAATCAGCTGCCGTGTCAACCTCCATGTCGATACTCTCACCATTAATCTCCACCTCAACGAGATAGCCCTTACTCGCTCTGCCGCTGTTCGTAGCAAAGAGCCCAAAAATACCCAACTCACCGTCTGAACTCTGAATTTCATCTCCATCAGGGGTCTGATCATCGACTGCCAAATTCTGAACTTTTCCCTTGTTTTGCCTTCCGGAAACGCCACTCTTACACGCAGAAGCGATGTGCCCGACCTGCTGACACGTATAGCACCTTGCGCTCTTAAATCTGCAAGACCTGAACGAGTGGTTGCCATTGCACCGTGAGCACTTTGCATCTGGCTGCCTGCCATTCCCTCTGTCACCAGAACTGACTTTATTAACTGAAATCGTCGTCCCCGTCCCTGAACCATGGTGCGGTCTAAATTCACGGTTATTCCTCTCTGCCAGCTCCATAGAAATGGCAATGTTACACGCAGTGTCAAACGTCAAGCTTGATGTATTCAGCAACTTGTTCTGAATTTTCACATTGTTTAAACCGCAAACAAACCTGTCCCTCAGCGCTCGGTTCAAGAATTCTCCATAGTTACAGTGGATCGACAGTTTTTTTAAAGCCACAATGTAATCACTAATCGACTCATCCGTTTGTTGATTTCGCATGCCCAAGTGAAAGCTTTTCGTAATCTCCAAAGGAGCAGGATCGTAATGATTCTTTAGCCTCTGCACAATATCCGCCAAAGATGTATCTTTAGGTTTCGCCGGCGACAACAGATTACTTAACACTGAATAAACTTCTGGACCGACTTCAGCAAGAAATATTGCCTTCTTCTGCTCGGTGACACGTCGATTCGAAGCCACGTGTTCCGTACCCGGAGTCTCGATAATGTTGTTCGCCGTATAAAACATCTCCATGCGCTCCACGTATGCACAGAACGTCTCCTTGTCCCGGCAGACCTCACCGACTCTACCAATATACGAAGCCATCCTCGTCGCCAAATGTAATATATTGTTGAGACAAACTGGACAAGATATGGCTGCCCGCAGCCAGGCGTGGAACTAACTTTATTGAATATTCGAACCAGCTTAAATACACGAGCCTAATTTGAATATGCTAATCCGTGACAACCTACATGAAATTGCTTGCGACCCGTCCCTAATTCCCTATCAGATTTGTTGTTTTACTAGCGCCTGTCGCTCTTATTTCCCCATGTTTTCTCCGTTTTGTCCTCCGAACAGTTCGAAGGCAATAACTTAGTCATAAAATTTTGCTAATTCAAGGGCTTTTGTCGCAGACAAAATAATACTGTGCAGCGAATGAAAGATGAAAGTTGTAAATCCGCGGGTGTAAATTAAAAAAGATAACAAAGAAACAGGCCAGTTATTTTGAGATAAATCATATTAAAACCAGGTGAAATTAGTGCCCACTAAGTTCTCTTCTCAGGGGTTCTGCAGTAGCTGAATAATGAGACTCAAAAATATAGATTTTAGCGAAGCGAATAAACTAAACAAACAAACCGCGGAGGTCGCCGTAAATTAATTATTCAGAAAATATTGTTCAATGGACCTTTTTCGCTTGTACATTTTGTTTTCCCAATACAGATCATGTGATGATACTCAGGAGATTTGATCCTTTGTCTTGTTCATTAAAAAGAGTACATGCAGACATATTCATGCTCATATTCCCAAATCAAGGTAACCAAAGAAAAGAAACGGCACAGGAAGTTCAGTACCAATAACTTTTAATTCAACATGAGGAGAAAAACCTTTCGAAAAGCTAAAAATGTTCAAACTTTCGCAAACGTACTTCGCGTGACAGCACGAAATTCATTCTTCACGCTAAAGCGAATGCTTGAGTTTACCGACAACTTTGCCAGTCATTTTATCAGCCGTGGCCAAACCAGTCGTTCCGAAAGTTGAATTCAACGTTGTAGTAATACTGTACATTACCATTTTGGTTTTCTTATGTCCAGGAACCAGCTTTAAATCTGCGATCCGTTTTCAATGCAAAGCACACAGATCGTAATGTTATTCGAGGCTGTTGAACGGAAAATTCTTCCACCAGAAAGGTTTGAGAGGACTCTGTACTGCCAAACATTCCATTCTGAGGGCACTTGCTATTTTAAGTCCCAAGGAAGTAATTTCTCCGTTTTAGGGATGAGAACAAGACCTTAGATGTTTTACATGTAAGATTTGGCCCACAACGCGCCGTGATCACCATTGTTTTTCTAACACTGTGATTGGCTGGTCATTTAGGGTGTGTCCGGGGGCGGAAGAGCTTGAACAATGGTATGGGGACAGGCGGGATTTTTTAGCGCTCCTCCTCTCGCACGCAACTCGCGCTTCGCGCTTGCCTCGCTTTCGCCTCTGCTCGCCAGAA
>JAHPZR010055024.1:25000-27788 GCA_019787425.1 Platygyra sinensis | reverse complement strand
AGTGCATGTGAGAACCCAGAGTTGGGACGCTTTGGGAGATCCCCCCAAGATGGGGTGGATGTTTGGGCCGACTAGCGGCCGAATGAACGAATTGCGAACGGATATTGATTAGGTCACGTGACTCAGTAGCACATGGTTTTGGTGTAAGAGTAATTTCGTGTCGGGGACCTTGAATGCTATGTTAATTTTAATGGTTGAAGTTCTGTACTTTCCCTACCCGTTGATCGCACTGAAATATGTAAGTACATGTATCTGGTTTACAATTTCTTGTTAGCCCAATGAGTTGGTAATTTAGGTTTTCGTTGTTCAGTTTTTACCGTAGGTGTAGAGCAAGTCGAGACAACTCAAATGTCACAAATGGTGGAAATGTTTGAATTTAAAGGTTTTACACAATCATCAGGTGACTTGTATTAATGCAACTACGCGTGAGAAAGGTTCTGCATATTGTCCCCAACATACTGGAAACTGTTTCCAGCCACCTTAAAGTGGTACTATGACGAAAATCGCATGTTTCCTATCTAAGCCATTTTAAACATAAACAAGTACTCTGTATGAGAAGAAAAATGCTGGTTACTATGTTTATCACATACGGGGCAAAATTACTGAATGCTGATTGGCTGAGACAGAGGGCACTTTTTCTTAATCACGAGGGTACTTTTAGTAATCAAGAGGGCATGATTACTTGATGCTGATTGGCTGAGCACGCCTGCATTAAGTTGGTTTCCCGCTTCCAACGGATTTTGAAAAGGAATTTCAGAAATGCATCGCTTCTGAGTTAGATCTAAACAGGGTTATTTCATCTCAACGTAAAAGAGAATCAACATGCAATAAAGCGCAGTCTTTTGGCGGAAAATAAAAAGGATTTTTCCGACTAAAAATGTATTGATTCGCAGGCTGAAAAACGTTTGAGTGGGGACGGCTGGTGTTGCACGAAGCATAGAATTACAGAAGCTTTTATAGTGGAAAGGAGAGTTTTGGATTCAAGAAGTTATTAGAGCTCCTTTGCACACTTGTTTACGTCTTTCATCGATTGATGAAGTAGTTTCACGCCGTTGCAAGCTTCGCAAAAGAGGTGAATAAAATTAGATTGCTTAAAGTTTTGTTTGTAAAGAAATTGCTTTGAGTGAATTGTTGAACCAAGTTGCTGTGTTTTGCTTACTATTATAGTAGGCTTTCCCCGTGCTACTGCTAGCCTGTTAAATAATGACAACCAGCTGACCTATTTACGCGACGGCAAGACCTTGAAAGTTTGCCCTTTATGTGATAACCAAGTAATCGCAAGTGCTCTCGAGCAATAAAGGATTAATTTCACTTGTATTTTCAAAGTTTTCCAAAATTGCCCTCGTCGCTTCGCGACTCAGTCGGGCAATTTAGTGAAAACTTTAAAAATACTCGTGAAACTAATCCTTAATTGCCCTCGGCCCCATGCGAAGTTTCTAAAGTATGCAAATTAGCCACGTAATGACGTCATACACTCAACCTTATTATTCATTCAAAATATTTCTCCGTTTCTGATTGGTTAAAACCACACGCATAATTCACCATAACCAGCTGCTGTGGACCAAATATTGAGCCAATGACGTCAAAAGTGCAGCCGGCTGCAAATTATTGAATCATTGACGTCAAAATGACGTCAAAAGTGCAGCCCTCTGCAGATTATTGAACCGTTGACCGAGAAAACCTGGGGACGAGGTTCTGTTATTTTTGGTGAGCGGAAAAACAAAGAACGCAATGGCGAAACTCCTTTAAGAACAGGGAAATATTTTGATTGAATAATAAAGCAATTATTGAATTCGGCTTTCGTAGGATATGAAGAATTCTGCAGATCTCTGAGGGTGTTATCCACCTCGGCCTTCGGCCTCTGTGGATAACACCCTCCTCGATCTGCAGAATTCTTCATATCCTACTCAGCCTCATTCAATAATTTCTAAATATCTCAGCTAATTTGTATCAGAAATGCTTGATTCTTTGCAGTAAGATCCTACTGAATGGGCTCCACAATACGATTTTAACAGTTTTGTTACCATGGCAACATACTAGGTTCCAGAACTCCCTAATATTAAAGGCTTTTCCAGCCACCTTTGGCATTCCCTTTTGATATTTGCCGATGGTGCCTCATGCATATGCATAATCCAGCAAGCATTCAAATAGCTCGAGTTTGTGCCCTCGTTTAACGTTTTTCGAGCTAAAAATCACCAGCATATTGAAATCGAGAGGGCGGAGTAGAAGGTAGTGGTCATAATTAGCCGGATTGCTGGGTTCCCCTTGAATTCCGAGTGGGTTCCCTTTGGATTCCCTCGCAAAAAGTGGGTTCCCTTTATTAATATGCATAACGGTCGAGTCAATGGCGTCACCTATTGTGATAACTTAGGGAAAAATGGGGTTCCTCCATACTAATGAAGTATCTAGTCAGTTCCTCGCTAGCTTTTGCTAAAAACGGGTTCCTCCACACTAATAGGCGTCGCTCTAGTACAATAAAAACAATAAACTTGCCTACGCTTGCCCGCTAATAGTTAAAACTGGTTGGAAAACTCTGATATCTGTTCGAAACAAAAGCGCGAATTTGAACGAAAGCGTGATTCCCTCATTCAGCTTGAACTCGCTGGAAATTTGAAAACTTTGTTCGATTTTCGAAACGTTAATCATGAAGATGGCTTTTTTCACTAACGTTGATGATTTTCAAACTGCTTTGAGCGCTTGTTTAACTGTCTGTGATCGGGAAACGTTGACAAGCGAAAGTTTCTGAAAGCGTAATCATTTCTGAGGTTCTCTAGCTTTCTTTGAAAAC
>JAHPZR010055024.1:0-17500 GCA_019787425.1 Platygyra sinensis | reverse complement strand
TCAGTATAAAACACGGACTGCGGACTACGGACTACGGACTACGGACTGGGTATAAAACACGGACTCAGGTATAAAACGCGGACTAAGCATTACGGACTGGGTATAAAACATGGACTGGGTATAAAACGCGGACCGAGCATTACGGACTCGGTATAAAGCACGAAGAAAGGTTCTACATTGAATAAATTCTTGCACGAACGTTTTCATAAATAGAAGTTATCTGTATAAATTATAGAAGTCTCATGTCCCGAAAGTGCCCGCTCATACAGGTTTAACCATAATCGATTGCCGAAAAAGAAATAGAAGACACTGAAAGTCACAAAATTGACGAGCTGTGTGAATTTTCGAATGATTCAAGCCATGATTAAATGTTTTGAAAGATCAACAGTCGAGAGAATTGAGGAGAATTCGAACGAATGTCCCGCTGTATGTATTAAATAAATACACATAAATACGGCCATGGCGAAATGAGGGACAAAAAGTTGACAAATAGAAGAAACGACAGTACACAAGGATGGCAGTTCTGCACGCTTAATACCGCCTTGGAAAAGGAACGGGAAAAAAAGGAAAAAAAATTCTTACAACACGGGGTATTCGTATTTGGTCACCCACCCAAGTACTATCCCCGCCGAACAGGGCTTAACTTTGTTGAGCAGACGAAACACGTTGCTGTCCTTGTGGTATACTGAGTCCACGGTAAACGCATTTTTTAAAATTTCTAAGATGAGAAAAGGTATCAAAAAGAGAAAAAATATCTGATACTGCATGGCTGGGAATGTAGAGAACAAAAAGTTAGAGGAATATGAAAATGAGAACTATTACTTGCTTTGGTGATCGGACAAGCGGCACTTTCGAAATAAATGCCTCAGTCTCTCGGACGAAGATAATTCGGTCTCACGGACCGATAACTTTGTGAATGTGAATGTTTTCAACAGCGTTACATCTCCTCATGCATGTACTGTCTTACCGGAAATCGAAACTTTGCAAGAAAAGAAGAATTAATATATATGAAACTATATACCTCGCAGCCCTTACCTCCAATCCCGGCCATCTTGGGTGAGTCACTATACCACAAGGACAGCAACGTGTTTCCTCTGCTCAACAAAGTTAAGCCCTGTTCGGCGGGGATAGTACTTTGGTGGGTGACCAAATACGAATACCCCGTGTTGTAAGAATTTTTTTTTCCCCTTTTTTCCCGTTCCTTTTCCAAGGCAGTATGAAGCGTGCAGAACTGCCATCCTTGTGTACTGTCGTTTCTTCTATTTGTCAACTTTTTGTCCCTCATTTCGCCGTGGCCGTATTTATGTGTATTTATGTAATACATACAGCGGGACATTCGTTCGAATTCTCCTCAATTCTCTCGACTGTTGATCTTTCAAAACATTTAATCATGGCTTGAATCATTCGAAAATTCATACAGCTCGTCAATTTTGTGACTTTCAGTGTCTTCTATTTCTTTTTCGGCAATCGATTATGGTTAAACCTGTATGAGCGGGCACTTTCGGGACATGAGACTTCTATAATTTATACAGATAGCTTCTAAGAAGATATAACGAAGAGACAAAATTCCCTGTTACTCCGAGTTTCGTGCTCACGCACTCATCAGACAGTATTTAATGGAGAATAAACCTATCAAGTTATATATATACACACGCGTCTATTGTTTATAAAAAGCAGGGCAGTGCGGTTCTAATTAACAATTAGACCCGTAGCCCGAAAGGGCTACGGGTCAATAGCCCATGAGGCGAAGCCGAATGGGCTATTGACCTGTAGCCCTTGAGGGCTGTAGCCCTTGACCTGTAGCCCTTGCCCTGTAGCCCTTGAGGGCTGTAGCCCTTGAATTGGGTGATACTAAAACAATTAGACCCTTCGCCCGAAAGGGCTACAGGTCAATAGCCCATTCGGCTTCGCCTCATGGGCTATTGACCCGTAGCCCTTTCGGGCTACGGGTCTAATTGTTAATTAGAACCGCACTGCCCTGCTTTTTATAAACAATAGACGCGTGTTTAAGAAATAGAAAACATGCACCGTGTTTGTATCGAGTTATACAAACACGAGTGGAAGTTTGGGAGAACGAGAAATGCTGTGGGAACACGAGCCGCAGGCGAGTGTTTCCACAGCTTTTTCGAGTTCTCCCAAACTTTCACGAGTGTTTGTATAACTCGATACAAACACGATGTACATGTTTTCTATTTCTTTTAGAAAACACCACGACGAGAAAAAGGAAAACAACTTGTTAACTTTGATTATCGAAATGTAAATTCTCTTTGCTCGCGCCATCACTACGTCAACAAGCGCGCGCTAGTTCTGTGTCTCCATCGAGTTATACAAACACGATTTTCAACCAATCAGCGCGCGTGCTTTCTTAGGACTGTTTTCTAAATATATATATAACTTGATAGGTTTATTCTCCATTAAATACTGTCTGATGAGTGCGTGAGAACGAAACTCGGAGTAACAGGGAATTTTGTCTCTTCGTTGTATCTTCTTATTCAAAGCTCTACACTTTAAAAGTGTATTGAGCACTGTTTAATGGCATTAGCCACTTTATTACACATATACAGCTAGCTTCTATTTATGAAAACGTTCGTGCAAGAATTTATTCAATGTAGAACCTTTCTTCGTGTTTTATACCGAGTCCGTAATGCTCGGTCCGCGTTTTATACCCAGTCCGTGTTTTATACCCAGTCCGCAATGCTTAGTCCGCGTTTTATACCTGAGTCCGTGTTTTATACCCAGTCCGTAGCCCGTAGTCCGTAGTCCGCAGTCCGTGTTTTATACTGACCGATCTACTCATCGTTTTCTCGGCTGTCGCCCACCTTTTCTATACAAAAATGCTATATTTAGCAAGTATGAGAGTAGCCAAGTCACATTTTGGTACTGAAATTCTTTCAGTTAGAGCTTGTCAAGGTAAATATGGCATTTCTTGAACAAGGAAAATCTCTCACATTTTTGTCTTTCTCTAGAAGGTAGAAACTTTTGGTTGCTCGAGGCTTTCAGGTACTGGTGCTGGGCCTAAAAGTATAATGAATCAAAAGCTTAGATATTTTTCTACACGGAAAACATAATGCACCGGTATGCACCAGCAGATTTTTGCCCTTTCCACTGATCAAAAATGTCCGTTTTTTACTGTTTACTGGCTGTGTTAATGAAGTCACACATGTCGGGTTGAGCACTTACACTTCACATTTTTAACTCTCTTTGTAAATTTTATTTCTTCTCACGAGAGATTTGATTCTGTGTTCTTCTTGATCTAGGAAAACCCTATTTAAGATAGTACGTTCCCGCAAGTTTATTATCAATTCACGTCAAAACTGGTTCAGTTTTACCACCTCGAAAGTGTAATTTGTTTGTACTGCAGTACTGATTCTGATGTCACAGTAAGCGGTTGATCTTTAAGTACCCTATGGCCTTCCAAATAATCTGTCTGCTTTTTCCATCTGTTTATTTCATTGCAGTAGCAGGATATAAGGAACTGTTATTTTTGGTCTACATTATTTAGGTCCAGTTCTTACCCCAGTGGAAGCTCATGAGGGGTATTCTAAAGCTGTATCTGTTGGCACACAGTTAGCTTATCGTCTGTATTTTTTTGGGAGGATTGGAAAAATGGTGCAAAACTTCACTGAAACTCAATTGAGTTCAAAGAAATGGTGCTGCTTTATTTCAAACTATGCCACTACTGCATTATCTAGACAGTTTGTCTTTAAAACTGTTCATGTACTGGCTGATTAAGCTTCTGTGGGTAAGATTCAATTATTTGGCTGATGATATCCTCCCAATACACCTTGGCATGTTACTTTCAATTATAGCTTGTATCTCTGAATAAAGAACACCAAACAATTTGATCATGAACCAGTTCTTCTATCAGTGAGATAGCAATAACAAAGAGCAGTTTACTGACACGATCTGTGTATATGTTGTTTGTCACTGAATGAAATTCAGGTTAAAAGGATTTTAACCTACAATGAGCGACAAAAGTGTTGATACACTTGGCACTAAAATTCGATTTTTCTGCGTCTTGGAAACATTCCCCCCCTTTCCCCCACAACAATGTTGATTTTTCTATTTCTTCGATTGCACAGACCACAACGCCTACACAACATTGAATTTGGGGGCCGGGGGTATCAGAGATTTAACGCTCGATGCAAATAAAATAGAACTAATGTTTAAGAATCGAAAATCGTCTTTTCCTAAAAGTGTCTCAACTACTTTTGTCGCCCATTGTCTGGAGGCTATTTATGCAAATTGTAGCGATTTCCTTTATATATCTAAGCTATAGCAACTTTATTTTTACAAAAGCGACCAAATGCGTGGTTCAGAGTGATTCCTGACTAAAGAAAAAGTGGGAAGTGTTTTTTTCTCACCGAAATTCCGATACAAAGACGAAACCTGGTGTATCTCGTTAATAAATGGATCCATATTTAGCCCTCAGGGTGGTGTTTATCGCCACTTTTTCTCTTTTAAAGCGTTCAAAGAGTGTCTACCTCACTTTCATTCAACGCAATTCTCACTATGACATGATGGCTACAAGTGTTTCACTTTTCAGTGGTCATATTTTGACGAAAAAACAGAAATTGCATCGTTCTTTGGCAAAAATCTCTCTATGTCTGACCTTAATACAATACTTTACCATTACAGATGACCTCATAATGACGTCACAGCAACATGTATATATTAGCTGATAACGGCATTGCACTCAGCACATCAAATTTTATATCAACCGATGGTTTTAGTGCTTTTACACTTTTACTGGGCGAGTTTTCAACGGTTTCTCATTTTCTCTTTTGCATCGAAAAGTTAGTTAATTTATTCTATTTTTAACGCTTCACCATTGATAAAACATTGAGAAGTCATGACATGAAGTACAAAAGCGTGATAAAACAAGTGATCTTATGTAATTTTGTCCGCTCAACACAATGCTGTTAACGGAATGCTTCTAACACGCAAGTATGATATAAAAATGGTCCCATTACTCACGGTCAGCTGTCGCTAAACCAATAAAAACGTGCCTTCAGAGCCCAAAAGTTAGTTTTATAACATAGTGTCTCATTTTAATTCCTATTCTACAAAGTTTTTGTTTCTTTTTTCCAGTTCAGCTTGGAAAAACGATTACATAATGCAGATAAATGCAGTTTTTTCACTGGTAACCACGATTAACCACGATTAACCACGGGTAACCAAATGATGGTTAAAAGGATACTATTAATATTGATTTAGTCAGTTCATGGTTACCCGTGGTTGACCGTGGTTTATCGTTGATTTTTCTGCACAGCGGTTGTTTGAATTACTCCAAGATAGCCTACTTTGGGAGTACCACCGGAAGTTTGTAATTCAACAATTACTCTCTTATTTCATTCCTTTTTCGGTGAGAAATAAGGTGGAGATGACCAACACCCTAAATTGGCGATGTCACGCACGAATGTCACGCAAGATTACACTTCCAAAAAAAGCGATAATTTCCTTAAATTTTTGTACTGATGAGTAAGCTTGCCATAATTTTTCCATACGAAGAACCCAAATCCTGGAATAAAGCGACGGCAGGCATTTCAATTAAGTATTACACCGGCTATGGTACCAGAAACAAATTTACTGTTTCAGACAATGAGCGACAAAAGTGTTGATACACTTGGCACTAAAATTCGATTTTTCTGCGTCTTGGAAACATTCCCCCCCTTTCCCCCACAACAATGTTGAATTTTCTATTTCTTCGATTGCACAGACCACAACGCCTACACAACATTGAATTTGGGGGCCGGGGATATCAGAGATTTAACGCTCGATGCAAATAAAATAGAACTAATGTTTAAGAATCGAAAATCGTCTTTTCCTAGAAGTGTCTCAACTACTTTTGTCGCCCATTGTAGTTTGATTGTCAATTACCTTTACCTTCTAACCCTAATTATTCATGATCTATGTTTAATTTACAATTAGACCCGTAGCCCGCAAGGGCTTTTTTCATGGTAGTTGATAAATCAAGCTGTTTTTGTGAATACACTCAATAGAGTTGGGGAGAAATGTGGTTGACATAGTAAGGTAAATAAATGCCAGTTTTAGTAAACATCAGACATCTAAAATTCTTAAAAGAACTCTGCACCAGATTACATTGGCCCACAACACTAGACAAGAACATCACTTGGCACAATGCTAGTATGTCAGAGGCCAGGGGCACCCAACGAGAATATAGTTCAAAACCACTAAAACATAGCATTGTTGAAAGTATTTTGGTATTTAAACGGTAGATATAGGCATACTTTTATCCCCTAAAAATTTTTCATCTGTTCGGATTTCCTAGCTGAAAGTCTAGTGATCCGAAAATTGCAGGGATCAAAACTTACCTTTTCGAAAATTTCAGCCAGAAAAAAGGCTCCCGAAAATTATAGGTGACCTTTCTAGGGTAAAAATCCGTTTAAAATAGGCAATTATACCATATTTTCGGTGTTCGAAAATCTTAGGAGAAGCAGGCAAGCAAGAAATTTTACAAAAAATGTTCCGAAAATTCTAGATCTGAAATCGTCTTCCGAACAGATATATTTCCGAAAATTGTCGTTGGGTGCCCCTGAGAGGCTTCTCAAACATTCTATTTGGCTCCCCCAAACGATTCCGGGGGGGGGGGGGGGGGCTCCAACATAATAAAGATAGCGGTGCTTGTCATATCTTCTAGGGGTTACGAATGCAGATTTGGTACCTCTTAGGGTGTTCAGTGTCAAAAGGTCCACAGCAGGGGTATTTATAGTCACCTTTTAGTGTATTGAGCCAAAAAAAGAATGAGTGGAATAACAGAGTAATTGAAAGGCCACGGGCAAGAAAGTCCCCTAGATTTTTTGGCCATTTTGAAAGTGTTATATTTAAAAAGCAAAAAAAAATTGGTGCAGAGTGTGGAAAAGCCTAGGTATGAGTTTAAGCCTGGTTCACGCTACGACATAACAACATTGACATAACAACATAAAGAAAAGACAAGTTTTTTTCTTTATCTCATTATATTTATGTTATTATGTTGCTACTGTGTTGTTATGATGTGATGTTCACACTTGAGACATAAAACATTCAACATGAGATAATTTTTTGGTTTGCGTGACCTTTCTGTTACGTTGCAAGTGTGAACCAGACCTTAGTGCCACAGCGTTACGCAGTACTTGCATGTACCGGGTTTCTCTGCACTAAGGTCATGAGAACAACAGGAGACAGGTAAACTATTCTTTCTTTTCATTTCTTTATTTACCCTCTTCCTATTCAACAAGATTGTGTACTCCCTTTAATTTTTAATAAAATTAATTAGTAATTTCTTAGATTTACTGCAGCTAGATGTTGTCATTATCCAGTGCTTCATGATATCAAAGAAAAACATAGCTTGCACTGTTGCAAGACGGCACTTTGCACCTTGTATAAAGATATGATCCCTAAATTACCTCTAAGCGATATTGGGAACACCCCATAATCTGAAATATGGAAGAAATAGACAAGCTTGTTGGAAATTGAACAGTAAACATTTTACCTATTTTCATCACTCGCAGGTCTTGCATCACCACCACGATTTATTAAAAAACGAAAAGAGAACACTTCGAATCGAGGGAAAAGACATAAGTTTTGTTCGCAGTGGTTAATGAAGCTGAAGAGTGGTTGGCTAGCGTACACTATTGTGATTATCGATCGTGTGATTCAGCTTACCCGTGTCGATCCGTTGAGACATCAAAACCGGCAAAGTTTTGCACTCCAAACACCAATTTCTGTGGAAACTGTTAATTTTGTGAGGCCAAAAACATGTTAAGATTAGGATTTCCATCGAAAGACTGCAAAAGAAGCGGCACTTTGGCTGAAAAGTGGTCATTTCAGTGCCCCTAAGAGATCTTCACACGATGCCGATCGCAAGCAAATGACCTGAAACGAAACTAATACCAGCGTGCATCGCGGTCGTAGCACGCACACCCACCTGGCCTTAAAGGCGCTCAGTCACGTTATAAAGCTTAGCACAACTTTTCAAATTCGTTGGTTTGCAATCCGCGTCAATCTTCTCCATCCTTACCATCCTTGTTCCTTTATGGTTTATTATCGTCTCTTTGATGTTTTTTCTATCTTTACAAGTGTTATTTTTTAGGTTTCCTTCAATTTAACGGTTATTTTTTTTTCGATGTTCAAAATAAACTCAAGATGCGTGACTGACCCATTTAACCTAAACCGCTTTCGGTTGAACGGTTGATCCCAATAGAACACGACCTAAAAGTCAAACTGGGCTTGTAGAGTTGGGAAGCAGATTTCTAGCTCATTTGCTCGAACTAAAAGGTCATGACATATCGCTAAAGACTGTTACTGTTGGTATTAACACTCAGGCCCGTAACCAGGTTTAGGTTGGGGGGTGCTAACGAGGCCAAAGTGGACCAAACTACTGAAATGTATTTTTTATTGTCTGATCGTTATCTCCACGCAGAGCAATACACTGTCGACCACGAAAGGATGGCTTCTGAACACAGTGACGATGTGCTTATTTCTGGTAATATTCTTCCGCTTTTCGGTCATCCATGTCGGTTGTTCACGTTTTGCTCTGGTTTTCAACCGAATCATGATTAAGGAAGGATTCGGTAGCGATCATTGCATCGTGATGGTACTTCATTTGCTCATTCTTTTTGCCTTTTCTTGAAGTTTATGCCAGTTTTGTGAAAGGCTTGTTAACAAAGCACACCTTGTCTTTCCTGCAATGCATAGGTATCATCAAAGCACAGTGTTTACAGAATACTCCATCTACGTGAAGGGGTATAGACCATCCACGAGTACTCACTGAGGTATCGTGACTGAAACCCTGCTTTGGCGCTGATGAAGAAATCGTGTTTGGTTTCCAACACGATTTCTTCATCAGTGCCAAAGAGGGTTTCAGTCACGATACCTCAGTGATACCTTGTAGTTAATCTGGTGACACAAAATGACTTTTAATCAAATGATACGTCTGACCAACAGGCAGCTTACTTGCGGAAGAAGCAAATTTCTCAGAGGTTCGTCGAAAAGCTTCCCGATGTCATTTATGTCTTGTTGTGCATCATTGGTTCTAAGTATGCCGCGTTGCAATTGGGGCCTCGTTATCAGTATTCTCAGGTAGTGGAGCTTGCGAAGTCTCTACACTTTTATTAACAATGCAGAATTGTTAACAAAGCACACATAGCTTTTCATAGATATTGGCATGACTTCACTAAGGAAATGACGATAAGAGACCAAGAGAAACATAAAATGGTATGTCCCTCTTTGTGCTCTCGAAAACTTTCTATTTTAATGGTTGAGATGCCTGTGGATTGCTCTTTAGATTAACCCTACCCAGTCCCCTCTCCGAATTGTTACTCTTTGTTCCCTCACTGGCTTTTTATTAAGCGAGTTTGTTTCATATCGAGGGAATAGCGACTAAATCTCAGAGCATAATAACGGTTCAATACTGGTGGACATTTGCGAAAATAAGTATGATTTACCTTCTATATCTCGCTATAAAACTGTGGTTAACTGAGATAGATCCTGAAGCCGTGGTTTCAGCTGGGCTATCTTCGCAGACTGCAACTGTCATTTTCAGCGTCTAGCGTCTCTTGACTGGGTAGTTTTACTAACCCATGCATCGACGAGACTGGCAAGATTTTACCTGCAGCCTTCCTCTTTCTATTTTCCTGTTCTCTCGTACCCACAACGTGTTACACAAAAAACTAATTTTGCATCTTCCGGGCGTGTCATGCGCTCGTACAAATATAGAATACTATCCGACGCGTTAAACAGACCGCTCCCATTGTCCATTTGCTCGCTGGTCTTAAACATCCCGTGCAAAGCGTGCGCACGTTAATTTCATTTACCAAAAGTTTCGGACATCTGTGCGCTCATTGAGATGTTTCTGAATGGCTTGGGCTACCAGAGCGCAGCTGGTTTAGTTTCCCAGTGAGTACATTACTGCTTTTTCTATTCTCATGTTTTTGTTTAAATATCTCTGTTAAGTTTTAAACTTCATTCAACCGACTGCACTCCTAAACTTGGTCTATCGAGTATCAAAATGCGGACCTTTGGGTCCTGTGGGGGGTGCGAACGCACCCCGTGCACCCCCCCTGGTTACGCGGCCTGACACTTGTATCGTTGGTATTAAATTAGTTTCTCTACGTCTTTGGGGTTTCATCAGTAATGAGGATTTGAAATCACATAAGTTAACATGCAAATGACATTAAAATTAATTCTACTCCGAAGATTTTTGTGTTTAAGTTTCGGTAGCATTACGCTATTATTGTTGTAGATCGAGCTTGTTGATAAATAGTATTGCTGTCAGTCTACGAGCTTTGAATTTTTTCTGTTAATTTTTCAAAAGAATTGGCAAGAGAACAATAACGGATGAATTTGTCATGAAAACTATATTTAAATTATAGTTTTACGCAACAGAAATATCTTTTCTTTATGTTTATCTAATTCATCGTTTAGTTTGATGACACTAAATGAATATAAAAATAAAATTAAAAAATAGGAAAAGTCCAGGAAACCAAACTCCATGTCATTCCTCGTTTTTCGGGGGGATCAATTGCGGTTCAGGATCATTTGCAGTCCAATTTGGGGATTATTTCCGGTCTGGGTCATTTGCGGCGCTGTACAGGCTTTCTTCCAAAATGGAGAATTTTTTCCCTTGAACAATGATTATATTTTAGAAGACAGTAGTGATTTATTTTATCCTATGGCACAAATGTTTATGCGAACTATCCAGACGAGTTCCTTTGTGGATATGTTGACATGTTCAGATGAAGTTCAGCCCTCCACAGCATTGTTTATATCGCTTCGCAACAACCAGCGGCAAACGGAGGTAAACATCCACCCGACTGAAATACCACTGCACAGTACGCTAGTATTTCCTCCCTCGAAAATCCTTATTTTGTTCACAAAATCAAAATTCAGGAACACTGGCAGTAGACCAAGCTAAGTTCCCCCCTTGTATCGGACGGAGAAATTTCAGAAATAAACAATAGCAAAACCGCAGCCTCCAAAAACATCGCTCGAGTAACTAGTAATAGGTAGAACGTTGTAAAGCCAAAACATTAATACATTAAACTGTCAGTGAAAGACGAGAATTATTTCACATTGCCAGCGGATACGTGCCTGTACAATCCAGCTCGATATCTGCGATTTCTTCAACATTCCCGCTTAGCACAGTTCGGTGCCTGCAGCTTCAGCAAATCCACCAGCTGTAGGAGAATGTTCGACCAGCAGTTCCAATCAGTTCAAACCAAGTTTCTTCATTAGCGAATGTGGCAGATTTCAGCGGTATGCCGTCGTCCAAGTACAGCATGGCCACAAATATAATCTCTCGACGCCATTTTAAATTTTAAACAGTTCAGTGTTGTTTAAAAAACACCAGCAACTTAAGAAGTCCCCGTCCCGAAAAGCCAAGGAAACGAAGAATCATCATTGACTCTAGCTCTGATGTTTATAACTTGAAGTGAGCTGTCTATCGACTCAGCTTAAAAACCCATTCTCGACCCCAGAGCTCTTGTCTTTTATCACGTGACTGACGGCGACAAGAGCTCTGGAGAACTCCACGCACGCGTAGCCAGAATCTGGCTACAAGGGCCTCATAGCGCATGCTCGTGCTTTCAAAAACCATTGTAACGATATCTAGCTTCGGTATTTTGTTGAAAAATTAAGCAGAAGGGAATAATAAAAAGCTTCAGTTTGTGTACACCTCCTCAACAGTTAAAATTGCCGAAATAATCCGCTAGGAAATATTTACTTGATTTTAAAGAGTTTCACATGACTAATTAAAAGTCATTCATGCAGCCGTTGCGTTCAAAAGTCAAACATGTCTCGGTTTCAACCAGACGACAAATAACGAAAGAGCTTGGTCCAAAGTTCCCCAGAGCTCTTCTCGCCGTCTGTCATGCGCAAAAGAGAAGAGCTCTGGGTCGAGAATGCTTAAAAACCTTGAATTTTGCAGGAAAACTTCCCTGCCATGCGTTTCGCAAATTTAACCAAATTCTGCAAAGTTCTGCGCAGATTGTGCGTCTTTCATAACTTGGCTATTCTTCTTTTCTCGGAAATTGTAATTTTTATGATTAATTGGTATAAGACTTGCGTGTCGTCCAATTCAGTCTGTATCATACTCGTGATAAAGAAATGCGGGAGTCCGATTTGTGTTATCACTTCGGATGATACAGACCGAATGCGGACCCCACTCAGAGTCCTATTATCATTACTTAACGCCGGCGTTGCAATACCACAATGGATAGGACTACGGACTTTCCGCTATGGGAATGGAAATTTATTATTCCAAATAATCTCATTTTTCCACCTCATTTTGGCTTCCCGGGAGTGTGACCCGCAATCCTCTGCCATGCATTTAAGCACGTCTATGTAAAATAGCGGTAAAAACCAGAAAGATGCGGAAGAGTTTTTTAGCGAGAAATTGGCAATAGGAAATAAAATTCCCCGCCAACTGTCTTCCTGAGGTACTGAAGTGGCAAGTGGATTTCCACATGGCACAATCAGGAAGGGATTGTGTCTTTTAGCACCAAAGCTGCTCATGTAAAAACGAATTGTTAAATTATATTCAAAATCAGGCAGTTCCTAACCTTCCCCCCCACCCTCTTTTTTTTCACCAATGCATTTTTGTCTTTTGTTAATCTTTGGGTTCTTCTGACTCCAAATAAACTCCACAAATCCGTTTATTAACATTGACATAATCCTTGGGCCACCGATACTAGAACCAAAAGGAGTATCGGTTTCTGTTCTTTGTTTGAACCTAACCAATAGTGCCTTCTGTTTTGGATCTATTTAGCCGCAAGCCCCGAACACCAATCTAAACAAGTCAAGGCTTTTCAAAAACTGATTACCTAGCCGATGAAAGTATCGTTCAACACCAGACGAGTAGTGTGATCAGCATATTGCGATAGTTTAAATTATTTTGAGTCAAGCGAGAAGACCTTTTATGGAATTGTTGCTTCTAGTAGCGCTTGCTTGCCTCGGGAGCTCCACACCAATAATAAAAAAGGATTCCAGAAAGGGGGCAGCCCTGTCCTAACTCCACGTTCTAGAGGGAAAAAAGTGAGTGGCGAAAACCGATTGTTAGTAGCACAACTTTGGGGAGTTGCGTAAAAGGTTTTGGGATCCATTTTTACTAACATTATCTCCAAAACCAAAAACGTTTTCTAATAGTCTTGAATAAAAAAACGACCATTCGATGCTGTCAAAAGCTTTCTTAAAATCCAGAAAATAAACGCGATCGCCAGGAATCTTCGAGTCTTGACAACGTTCAATAACATCCGAAATCAAGCGAATTTATCCGCATTCGGAAAGCATAATTCAGACTCTTCAAAACTAGCCCCTTGCCCCCAACCTAGTCCCAGTAGGAAGCTAGGTAAAACTCCGCCGAGAGAACCGTCCGATCCAGGAGCTTTACCTTTTGCCATTTGACTTCAGAGACGCGCAGGACATTCATCTTTTGTTAAAGGCCCTCACAGGATTTCCTTTGATATCCCGCAGATATTTTCCAGGCAAAGCCGGGTTTTGTTAAAAAAAAGAGTTGTGGTCGAGTTTTCAGCTCCGTTAGTCACGCACTGAAACGTCTCACTTTCAAGTTTTAGATTTGCATACAAACATCTAAAGGAGTAACCCATTCAGGGACGGCTCTAACTATTGACATTATCACCAAGAGAAGTCCCCCCCGGAGCGCTTAATTGAAACACGCAAGGGAGTCGGCGACAATAAATCATTTTGAACAACACTTGTTTTTTTTTTTCTTTCTATTTACTACTTCTGTCAACGCGGGCGCGACTAACTAATGATTTCGAATAACCACGTTTCCTTTATATTACGTTTATTAGCGAAATGATCAAATCAAATAAAAAAAGAAAGAAATTTGAAATGAAATAAAAAATACATTTATTTGATAACGAAAGCTCTAACAACTACCAAGTGCTTAACATTGGGATGCAATGAACAATAACATCTGAAGTCCGCCCTTAACAAAGAGAATAAACTCCAATAGCACAAAACACTAGATATTGGTTTGAAACTGCATTTTTATTGAGAACAAAACCAGTAGGTCTATTCTTCATATTGGATGGGGAATGAGTTGCTTCACAAACAAAATCGATTAAGCAAGAATTTCCGCTTATCAATGGCTAGTTCTGTCGATTCTAACCAATCAAATCCATCCGATTCTTGAGATCTTTTTGGTTTCCATCACTTTTTTGGAAGGTGTAATCTTTCTTCATCGCTCGCATCCACTGCAGATACTCTAACAGTACTTTTCTTCAGTTCTTGTCTGTAGAGAGGAAAGAGAGCGTGTGTTTCTGCGCTCTTAAGGTGAGCTAACCTTTTTCCGAATCTCCGTTCCTTTTGTACTATCGCCCGACCACAGCATTGAGCGGAACACAACGCCCCAACACGTCCTCGATTTCGCCCTCCGGACGAAGAGCGACACGCTCCCGCCCAAAACGTCAGCTTCCGAGGCCTTTTACGGTGGGCCAAGTCACATTTATCAACCGAGTTGATAAAACTCAAATTATCGATGTGCGACAGTCCATAGTGTTATGCGTTGTAGCACAAAAGTATTCTTAACGTGAAGTTCACAAATGTATGAGAACTGACCGGCCGGAACTCCCGGAACGTTCAAAATCTTTCAACTGAGGGACACTTCACTTTATATTCTTCTGAGGATACTGCTCTCGCATATCTGGTTGCCACTGGAACCAATCCGGTCCCAGGATTGTCGTCTGCAGTTGATACCGGTCTGCGTACTGAATGAACTAATCTTCTACAGGACCCAGCTTGGTCTTCCTGAACCAGGATCCGCGATTGTGAAAATTAAAATGCCAAGCTACAATCTCACTAGCTGTCATGTATTGATAAGACAAATCGAGCACAACACAACCAAACATGGCAGTCCACGTCGAAAGCACGTTTTATTACAGATATGCGCACGCATATATACGCACAACATCTAATTTACATATTACCATATTTGGCAAATTTTCCGGAATCTCCGATACAGAATTCCAAATGGAAACACGCCAGCAGAAATTGCTCAGTTCTCGTTGTCGTCAAATTTTGGGGCAGCCTACCGAGCTCGTTTCTTTTTTCAAGCAAGAAATTTGGAAATTCCGGAGATTTTCTTGTGTCCACTAGGTACATTTCACTTCGCCCAGGGCGTCTGGACCGAAATAGTAGACTGACAACGCCGGTCTATTCTGTAGACAAAGAGGATAGTCTCGATTGAGGAAAATCTAAACCGGACGTTTTGGCTCAAACTCTACGTATTAATATTTAGTAGAATTCGACTAGATAACTAATGCAAATGCTGTAATCTGATTGATTGAGCTACGCGTTAGTCACTATCAAGCCCATTTATAGTTTCACCACTAAATTTTTCTCCGAAAATAAATTGAAAAATAATTCAAGGGAAGTCTATTGATTTTTGAACTAGCGTGGGAAGAAATTTTAGTGTGAACAATAAAGACAATAGAGTGTTTATGTCTCGGAACTATCGGTCTGATAGTTGCCCCTTGGAAATTTGATGTTCTTAAAACTAGCATATTTGCCCTCGAAGCTTCGCTTCTCGGGCAAATATTTGTTTAAGAACATCAAATTTCCGCGGGGCAACTATCAGCCGATATGTCCTCGACAGAAACACTTCTATGGTGTAATTAGAGTACAGTGGCTGTCGTTTGTCACGAAATGCAATATTGTTATAGTTTTTTTTTTTTTGCCCCGAAGTTTTGGTAAGGAATTTTACGATGTAAACGGGTAATTAAAATTCCTGAGTAAGACTAAATTAAAGAAGCACTATTTACGGTTTTCTTGCACTTACAAACGCTTGAAAATATATTGAAAAAGGGGGTACGCGCGTAAACTCACTACAAATTTGCCAAGGGACGGTTCGATACGTCACGCTTGTGTTAATGGTAAAGTTTCACAATAATGCGTGGGACAATGCATTGGAAAACCGTTATTTGCGTTAAGTTCAGTTAGAATGCTAATTAAAACAATTAGATTATTCGCTCTCGATTTCTGAGACGATAGTTGATCGGCCTCATCAACTATCACCCTCATAGAAATCTCGAGCTCATAATCTACTTATTAAATAGAAAAATACTTTTTGACCTGAGACCACCGCTCAAAAATAGTCTGGATCGAGGTCTGGGACATGCGTTTCAAAAGATGTCCACTTTCGGGGCAACTTCAAGGACCTAAACGGGCTGCGCACAGAACTTCCCGCCGGACCTTTCACAAGGAAACGTATAATACAGAACACCGAAAACCACGTGTTCCACCATCATTCTGCTATCAGGGGAATTGGTGAAACGTGGCATTATACTCTTGAAGTATTAACTTTTTTCCGCGAAAATTCCCCATAAAAAGGTCGCGTTTCCATAGATTTTTCAGTTGCTAGGGGTCGTTTGCAATTAAAACTTCAAATACCTTTAATAAACATGGACGAACTGCAATTTTTCCTCGATTGTGATTGGTTTAAACAAAACTCCTATTTTCCACTAATTCACTTGCGGCAAGCTGTTATCGGACAGTTTAACTAGGCGAATCACATTTCAAAGTAGGTATTTTAAAATCACCAATCGCATTCAAAGCTGTAGTTTAAAATCAACCAATCTCAATTTCAGAGCGGACCTAAAACAGCCTCTCTTTTGTCAGTCTTTTTAAAGCAAACCAACGCACAACACATTCTATGTAACTGACATCTTTTTCTTTTTCGGAAATTGTAATTTGTTTGAATTAATTAGTAATAAAACATCGTGTCGGTCGCATCGTACTTATATCACTTGATGTGATTACATGACCGAATTGTTAACTATAGTCCAGTACTATTACTCATCAGCTTGTTTATGCCATTGGTGTCACTATCATCAATTTTTCACTGGCATACACGGACATGTAGTTCAGCACTGTTTTCGTGATGTCCTGTCTACAGGACCTAGCTATTAATTCCCACACGAAGGCGAACGTTACTTTTGCCAGGACAACAGGTCTACACACAGCGAGAAACACGTTTTGGCATGCCTAAGCTTTTATCACGAATCTCTTTACCGAACCGGTTTCAATTTCAACCAAAACGGTTGTCAGATCCAGTCATGGAAGTATAATTTGTGAAGTTTTAAAAATATGCTTTTGGAGGGCCTTCTGTAAAATCTTTGTGGAAACTCTTGTCGAGTTGCAAGTTGACGAAATAAAATTGTGTATAGAGGGTCTGAATGGGGGGGGGGGGGGGGGGGGGGGGGGGGGGGGGGGGGGGGGGGGGGGGGGGGGGGGGGGGGGGGGGGGGGGGGGGGGGGGGGGGGGGGGGGGGGGGGGGGGGGGGGGGGGGGTGGGGGGGGGGGGGGGGGGGCGGGGGTGGGGGGGGGGGGGGGGGGTCCACAATGTCGTTTGTCGGTTTGTCAGTTTAAAGTCTTTCGACCTTTGTCGGTTGTTCGGTAAATCCCAATGAATTTTTTTGTCGCTAGGTAATTTTCTCAGCCCTTTCTCCGCTAGTCCGGTTAACCCCATTCACAACCCTGTC
>JAHPZR010055023.1:0-16927 GCA_019787425.1 Platygyra sinensis | reverse complement strand
TTCTGAGAATCTTCTTGACTGTGACAGCCGGCATTGCCACCAGATTGTGAGTCAGTGGCACAGCGACATCCAGTCTCCTTTGAGTTCCCTCTTTCATTTTTAAAATGCAATAGGAAGTCTGAACTCCAAAATTTGAAGTCTTCCTCGGTGCCTGAAAGGAGCCCAACATTTCATGATTGAAATCAAAACATTACACTTTTCACAATACCCTGCATGTTGTTCAGCTCAGTTCTATTGTTGTTAAATTATTGTTACTGCTGTAGTTGCAGTCAGACAAATGTGTACAGTATCTTTCCATGCTCATCAGTCATAGTCCTCTAAATAACTCTAATATTAACTGAACAATGATAAAATGTCCTTACCTCCATGTTTGCTGTTTGCTATATTTTCATCTCCCATTCCAAAAGGAAAGACTTGTCTTGCACTGAGCAACACCAACCACTTGTTAACATTCTTTCCAACCTGTAGAACGTTCATGTTTGTTAAAAATTTCTTCAGCAATCAACCTCTCAGTATTTCCTCAGTCCAAGCATAATTATAATTAAATCGAATGAAAGTTATTGCCTTCAGTACTCACCATGTTAAATTGTTCCTTGTAGAGAGAATTACCAAGACCAAACACTGCATAGTCCAAGCCACTGAGCAGAGATTTTTGCACACGGAAATCATTAGAGGCCTCCTCTAGCCATTTACAAAACCACTCGGCACTTTCTGGGGGCTTTCCATCTGCATAGGTGCTGATAATAAACACACAAGTATCAACCTGGGGATAAGAAATTCATACAAGTCATGTAAGACATGAATTAAGTAATGATGCAACAGAATGTAATCTGACTGATAGTAAGGACAGCTGCCAAACTGTTTGATTTGATTGTGTATTCAGCTGCTTGTAGTTTTGTTACACTTCTTAGAATAATCCACATTGATCAATCAGGGCTCAAAAAGACATGGTCATCCCAGACAAGAAGATTTTCCTGCTGGGCAAGTAAATTGTTAGTCGAGATTACTTGTACAACAGGAAAGGGCCTAGGGAAGTTGTCTGCCAACTAAATAACAACAAGAAAACCAAGACTTGCCCAGAGTGCTGCTTGCCCAAAAGGCAAGCTAGAATTCAACTTTTTGTCGAGCCCTTTCAATGATCAAGTTACACTGTTGTGTCTGCATGGGGAGGTGGTATTGTGGACTTCACAGTGGGGCTCTGTCCAAATGGGATGTATGGATATTCAGAGGTTTTAGTATAGAAAAGTGTAGGGGAAACTGTAATTCATGTCTAAAAGGGACTTGCATTAAGTTCAGTCTAAGGGTAATGAAAAGGAATACTTTTTAAGGCTAGTGTTTAGTTTAACCATTAAATACCTAGGCGGTAAGATGAGAGACCCTGGGAACGAGGTTGAATTTGTTTGTTAATACGTTTCTCACACCTGTAAACAAAAATACTACAGACAACAAATTGTGAAAATATGTACAGTATTATAACTATACCTCCTCAGAAAGACTGTCCTCTGGTTCATAATTCTTTAAATCCACCACCTCACTTGTTAACCCCAGGCTTTGTGCTTTGGATTTCATATCTTCAGCTAGACTCTGCATAAACACAAAATAATAAAACATACTGGCCACAGATCATGGAAATCTTAATCTGTCTTGACAGAGAGTGCTGGTCAGTACATTGACCTGCATAAATTTCAGTAGACTTCATTGAATGAGACTGAAATGAAGACAGGACTTCCAAATCCTAAACGTCACATCAAATTAAGTCAACTGGCAAAACGTTGTTTTGAGTGAGAAATAAAAGTAATAATAGTTAAGACAAAAATGGATTGCATTTTGTTGTGTTGCCCTGCACTTCACTGCACTACACTGCTTAATTTCTTTATTCTTTACTTGTGTACTTGAGTGTGATCTCAAATTTCATACATTCAAGGTGCAAAAAAAAAATCAGAAAATTAGTATGCAGTGCAGTACCTTTGCCTTTCCTGTTTGTGTTCCAAAGAATATCTTGATTTTCTCTGACCTGGCTTTTCTTCTGCTATTGGTCTCAGAATCCGTAAGAGATGATGAAGCCTTCAGAGCTCTATTTCCCTGTTAAACACATGGAATCCTTACAAGGCATTCACTTTCTGACCAACTTACAAATAATACAGTCATGTTTCCTATAAACTATTCCCCCATTACAGTCAGGAATATTCAGTTTTTGGTACAGCGTGGCTACACCAGGTACAAAAAATACAGCTGTTACCAACAAATTGGTTCATTATGCTAAATCAAATAAAGACTACTGCAAATCACATCAAAAGTTGACAAACACTCAGATAGCAAATATTTCACCTTTATTTTCTGTAATCCCAGTCTTCACCACTTTTAACAATCCTTTTTGTTGTATTATTACTTATTTTGTTACCTTTATTCAGGAAACTTTTATTCCAGCATTTCCCTCAATTTGACTATGTGATGTAAATGTATTTGTACTGTAAATCCTTGAATAATTTAGTGCCTGGGGCACTTATTTCAAATTTAGGAGAAGATGGGGGCACTTAATAGGGTTGGGGGCACTTATTAAATTTTCCCAAATCATGGTCTGTCTTGATCAATTTATCATCTGTACACAAACAACAACATATTGCTATTTATCAACATAAAAAGCAGATCCTAAAGACACACTTATTCAAGTGGGGAGCACTTATTTTGAATTTCGGCCGATAGGAGGGGCACTTTTTTGAAGAAGGTGTTTATTCGAGGGGGGGAGGGGGCACTAACCAAACAATTTGTGGTACATTTACATGACATTATCTTCTTTGAGGTAGAATAAAGGGCTCTGACTTGAGTGTACCTGGGGAGTCTTAATGTACACTTAATTTAACATACAGTAAACACATCCTTTATTGATTTTCCAAAAAGGAGCTTTCCAAAGAAAATTTTTTTAAACTAATACAGTCCAACTCCTATTAGGCTGCAACCTATTAAACAACCACCCGTATTAGGCGGCCATTAATCAAAGTCCCAATGACGGCTTTTCTATTGTTTTTAACCTTTATCAAGCAGCCAGCCCCTTCTAAGCAGCCACTATCCATTTTCTTGATGCTGACTGTTTGATACTAAATAAGGGTTGAACTGTATTACAAAAATAAACTACTTTACACCAATAGAAGGAAAAAATAATTACTAACAGTCTTTCCCGTAAAACCGTGAACACCAGAGAAAATTTCTGGAATGTTTACTGTTTTGCGGCCAATCAGAAGCGAGATGAAACCGCAAAAGATAACCACCAAACCGCAACATGCATTAGTCACGACTTGATTCGAAACAACGAGCTGGCTTTTTCTTCCACAACAAATCTTCAATGTTACCATGTTGAAATACTGAAATTGTTCTTTTTGTATTATTTATGTGCAAAGAATAGATATGAATGATATGTTTAGTGACATATTAGATCATATTACAGGAAAGCGATGTTGAATCGTGTAGATAGGATCAGACAAGGCTAGACAGCACGTCTGAGAAAAAAAAACGAACCAATCAGAAGCGGGGCTGACCGATGTGTTTCACATGCAGTTCAAAGGGTCATGCCAGTTAGCTGTGATTGGTGATTTTCGATCCGTATTGTTTTGGTAGCTGAGAAGCCTTCATCCAAAAACTTGTACTGTTGTAAATTTTGACAATTTACACTCGCTTCTAGGTCTATTCCGAATTTGGTAGTTTGGTTTTTGAAGGTTAGTCGTGGAAGAAAAGCCAGTTCGTTGGAAGAAAAAGCCAGCTTGTTGTTTCGAATCAAGTCGTGACTAATGCATGCTGCGGTTTGGCGGTTATCTTTTGTGGTTTCATCTCGCTTCTGATTGATCGAGAAACAATACACATTCCGGAAATTTTCTCTGGCGTTCACAGTTTTACGGGAAAGACTGTAAGAATCTTCAAAACTTTCAAGGTCACACTTAAGGCCCTACTTAACAACAGGTATCGAATTAATAAGTTACTGTACAGGGAACTGAATAGTGAGTTCTATGACAGATAAACATGGCTATAGTAAGTATAATTCACCCATTCAAGAAACATGTATGTTATAGTTATGACTAAAAGCTTAATGACATCCATGTCTATTATTAAGTAAATGAAATAAGTACACTGTACACCTATAGATAACAAGGCTAAAAGGGATATTATACATTAGTTATGCAACCCTTTTGAGTGTTATACATAAACAATAGCCCCTATTTGAAGCAAAAATATGCTTCGATATTTGTCCATAGACCAAGAGCAAAACTTAAGGAGAACTGTAAGCTTCGAGGAACAGATAATGTCCAAGATTAGGACAATCATCCAAGCACATTTTTAAAGTCAAATGGAGGCTATTGTATTAATTATCCTTCAAGTATTTTTTGTAACAAACAGGATCTGCCAGTCTCTCATAATATATCAATGACAGCAAAGTTTATCAATTGGCTTTCAAAATCCCCACATCTTTCAGCATTCATTTTGAGACTTCCGAACAGACTTTGCTTAATCAGTTAAAAGAACATGCTTCTAAAGTGAAAAAGTACAACATTTCAATGAAGGGAAAACAGAATTTAATTTTAATTTCGCAAAAGACAAAAGCAAGATACAAGTTGCGGATATGGTTACAGTCTAACTTTTTCTTTCAAGAACAAGATCAAAGCAAAAATTGTCAAGCATTGGTGCATTGCTTTCTGTGAAATATGTTGTCCACCATGAATAACACAGCTAGCACTTTACAGTTCTAGCCCTTTGATCTTTTCATCTTGTGTTCACTTGGAGCAGTACTTTATATTAAAAAGTACAATGTTGAAAAATTGACCAACAACAGTTGCCCACTGGTGATAACAGAATGCTCCACATGGCTGACATACAAGGTCAAAGTGATCCACAAAATGCGGATCCCTCCACAAGTTGATTTTGCTGGATTTTCATCAGAGCTATTCCTTTGCTAACCTGACATTGCTCAAGGTAGGACATTTGTGGAAGCTTTCAATGGCTGAGTCACTCTTATGGTCAGTCAGCAACTTGGAATTTTCAAGCCCAGATGCCTTGAGGTATCATTATTACAGAGGTGGCTCAAAAACAATGTGAAGTGTAGATAGTAGCCTATCCTACATTTTGGACTTCTCAGAAGGACGATTCTCCAACTTGTGTTTTCCCAGCAGTGTGTTGCAGTACACTGTACCAGACATCACCTGCAGGGCTGAATTCATTGCTTTGTGATATTTTGGTTTCTGCCAAAGAACTTGGCATTGACATCACTTTGACAAGAAGATCTTCATAGCTAACACAGGACAGCAATGATTGCCTGGCATCTCTGACATGACAGCTGCAGCTTAATTTTTGCTGCTATTGAGATCCCCATGTTGGATTTCCATGCCCTTTCAACAAGTGTTATGTAGTAGTACTCAAGGCCACAGCTCGATTTGTGAATTTGAATATTTCGGCCGTCACCTTCCTCATGTTTCCTCACCCTTGTTTTCCAAAGTGGAGCATTATGTTAAACTAGACCGTTTGCAGTAAATGTTCTGGTGTTTTCTACCCCAAGCTGCTTTTTTTTAAGAGAATTTCAACGTCTTGTGGTATCAATGCTGGTTTGTGTTTAATGGAAGAAATTTTTTCTTGTTTACAAGCAAGCTCAACCAGGTGAGTGTTAAAGTTATATCATTTGCAAGCTTGAACTCTCTATCAGTAATTTAATACTGTTAAGTTTATGTTTTATTTATTTAAATGCCTATCCAGGCCATTGCTCTCATTCAGTTTCGACTGTACATGTAATATTTGCTGTTGTGAGAGAGAGCTTCGATGTACAAACTACAAAAATATTTAGGAGCTCTTCTTTTGTAAACTTGTTCTCTGTTCACCAGGCTGAAAGAAAATTATAAATACTCTAGAATGAGAGTGGCTAATAACTTTTTTTGTGTTTTAGCATGTGTAGTTTGTCACATTTCTAATTCAAGGACTGTTGAACAGAGTGAAACTTGAGTTAAATCAAGCAAAAATCTCGCAAACAGCTTGTTAGAAATTAGACAAAACATTTACAAACAGCTTATGCTCAAAAAATATTCACAGCATCTGAAGTTGATTTTTGGGTGTTTTCTAGTACTGCTTTATTGAAGCTGGTTTTGACATTGGGGAATAACACTCAGATATTACCCAGTTTCAGTTGGAGTATATTCAGTCCCATGATGCATTAAGACCAAAGAAATAGACAGTATAGCTGCCATATCATCCCACTGGCCCCTTCTTTTTAATTATTTAAAATGGCTTCCAATAAAAGTTTAAAAAAATTGGACCCTACAACTGGGAAAAAGGTGGGTTCACTGAAAAGAAGGGACAAAAGAAAGGTGGGGATTTGACATCATGGCAAGAGGGGTAACCCCCACCAATGGGCTAACATCACAGTAGGGGTGATCCTCCCTCCCTCGCTGTGGGATGACATCAGGAGGGGATACCCTGCTGATGAGAGCATACATGTAAAACCTTCTGCTGGGTAGATTTGCAACTGAATCCCCATTGAGCTCCTCCATCCTCAGCAGATGAGTGAAAAAGACATTAGAGCAAGCACTGGGTCTGTTGTTTTCCACTTTTGTTGTATTTAAAGGGGCACTGTCACGATAATTTTGCTGTTTTAGGTCAATTCTGAGCTAAAATCACTGCCTAAGGCTTTACAGCGGTTATCAGTCACACGCGCCCTCCAACGATTTTTTTCCATTTCGAAAACTACGTTTTGGTGGACGTCAATCAAATGTCTCCATGACAATAACAGCGTCAAATTCTCAGAGTATCCGAGTTGCTCTTTCATATCATCTTTACTTGACTCGTCGATAAACGGAAACTGAGAGGTAAGACTTATAAAATCGTTTGAAGCGTCTTTTCGTTCGTCTCGCTCACGGGCAATGCTTTGAAGCTACAAATTTACAAACATTGTACAACCACAACAACATGAGAATGAACTAAATATAAATATAAACTTTATTACAGAATGAACTAGAAAAGTCTAACTGCTAATCTCTTGCGGCTTTCGTTACCTTTTTATTTCTGACATTCCCACGTGCCGTGTGGTTCTCTTGACGGTTTGCTTTGCATATAATTTGCCTGTCTGGTACTAGTATTCCAACCACGCTTGAAACTCGTCAAGATTGATCTCTGCATGCCGGGATTATCACTGAGTATTTTAGCAAGGCGAATGACAAAAATTTCTGCGGTGAAAATAATCTGCATCCATAACAAGCTGATAAATAGTCAATCTCCACATAAAGGGACTCATTTCAGAGGCCAACTTTTTCAGCTACCTTGTATCTTTCCTTTCTTCGACTTTCTCTTTAATTTGGCGGATCGCTCACGGCTCTAATTTTGTTTCGTACGCCGCCTTCTTCACAAACGTTTCGCTCGCAAAAAGTGTTTATGCTATGCAATTCAAAGACAAACCATGTTTCCTCTACATAAGAGCCCTCCATCTCAGCGAAATTGCAAATTACTTTGTCAGAATAACTGAGCGATTATTCCTGATCCAACGACGATCGAACATGGCCGTGAAACTGACACGACGAAATGAACACGAATATTGTCATGGATACATTTGATTGACGTCCACCAAACTTAGTTTTTGAAATGGCAAAAAATCGTTGAAGGGCGCGTGTGACTGATAACCGCTGTAATCATAAACAAAAAGCTTCTGTAAAGCTACGGCGAAGATATCAAATGAATTTTATCAGAGATGGCTAACCATAACAAATTTCTTGAGGATTTTTGGAACTCGTGGCATCAAAACTTGAAAAAATGGCCAATTTTTTTCAAATTTCAATCCATTTCCATCCGTGCCATCCGTAGCGACAGGCGACAGGAAACAGTTTCAGTACCTTCAAATAGCCTTAAATAACAAAACCAGATCATTACTTTTGGAATTTAAATGATGTGAAGGCACCTTCTAGCTTTTTGTAAAGTTGCCAAATAACGTGACAATGCCCCTTTAAGCAGATTTGTCCGCATTTCCATACACTTCTTTGTAATTTTTTTACGTTTTTAAATGCCTGTATCTCAGTCAAAATTAGCCTGATTAACACCAAACTTGGGTATTTTGTGAATCTCAGCGTGCTCTTTCTGACTATGGGGACCAATAGTTGCTAATCCCATAATTTACAGACTTGTACCTAGTCCCTCGCGGTATGAAATCAGGCAATACCAAGAGAGAGCATTGCACAACTATTTTACACTCTACATCTGTATGCCATCAAAAATAAACTGGCGAACGCAATCAATGCAATATACATCTGGTGCATGATGGGAAGGTTGGATGCCATACAGTGAAGTATTCAATGGCTTCCCTGTATTCTGATTGGCTTTATTTCCTATGGCATGATATAAAGATATTACAGGAATAAAAGTTTTACCTCTTTAGATTTTCTCTGTTGTACATTGTCAGTTCTGTATTTTTCTTTTCCTCTAAGTCTGATAATCAGCCATGACAAGCCCAAACCTCCAAGGACAAGAGTTGCCCCCTGCAACCTTACAGACATCCACCAGTCTATTAACTTGTCCTGCCAACTGGGCTCTCTACCATTTTTTAAAGATTGTGCTATTGAAAAAAGATTTTGTTGATCAGTTTCAGGGATGATTCAGATGTCTGTTTCCCTTTGGCGGTCATCTTTTGCAATTTCATCTTGCATCTGAATGGTCGCAAAACAATAAACATTCCAGAAATTTCTCAAATGTTCACAGATTGGTGGGAGAAACTGTAAGGTACTGGTACCTCACACGTATTGTCAAACACTACCTGAGGGGGTGAATAGGGGTATCTAAATCTGCCGATCCGCTAAAATTAATGGCTGAATCCGTCGATCCGCTCAAAAAATCAACTAAACCTGAATCCGCAAATTGTTTGCCGTGTTAGATGATAGGCGAGATACAAGCGACTTTAGTTGTTGAAGTTGCCTTGTATTGAGCGATATTGTGTTTTAGCGTTGACTGGATGACTATCAACGAAATATTTAAGTAACGAACGTCTGAATCTAAACAAAATCTTGCAGATACAAGAAAAAAGAGCAAGCGTATGGCAACGTCAGCTCAAGTGCCTGACTATTTCTAGTCATTTTCTCCACTGCATGAAATCCGGCACATAAAACGAGAGAAAGTGAAATTTCTGGGGGAACGTTAAGATCCACGATGCGGCCCTCCTAACAACAAAATCCAAAATCTGGCCAAAAACGGGATAAAACCGCGATCTGCTGTGATCATAGGATCCGCAGATCCGTTAAAATTTAGCTCTGAATCCAAATCTAGGCTAAAATATTTGCCAAATCCGCCGATCCGTAGACCTATTCACCCCCCTCCTACCTTTTCTCGGAAAAACTTGTCAAGCACTAATAGTAAGTGCACATGCGTTAGCCTTATGCTCTGCTCTCAGGAGCGAAGAGAATGAGTGGCATGAATGACATACGTTTTTCCGCCTTCAGAATCAACTTGTGGAGAAACATGGTAAACTAACATTGATATCACACATATAATACTTAAAAGTTCTAGTTTGATATCACCTAATGCGATCATGTAAAATTACAAAGGGGAGATATTAACGAGGAAAAGAACGTTTCCAAACAAATTGAAACGAAAACTTAAATAACAGAGCTGAGCTGTTACAAAATTGCCGCGTACACTGCATAAGTTTTATACCTTGAAAGTTCAAAATAATTATATTATACTGGCGATAAAGACAAAGAGTTCTCATTCATTATACTTACCATCTACTTGGAAGGATAAACAAATGACAAGAAAGAAAATTATTCCTAAGGAAAAGAACACTGAGTTGCACGAGCTCTCGGCCGCCATTTTATTCTTACACAACGTGCTCTCCCCAAAAAGCTCGGTTACAAAGTCAGGTAAGGAACGCCTGTCGATAACTGCAGTTGGAGCTCACGCTGATCTTCAGCACGTATCTTTCGAAGAATAAAAGGTATAAAATGGTCAGGTATAAAAAAAGTCAGTACAGAAAAGGCGCTCATGATGAAAAAGAGTCGATATGAAAATTTTCAGCTGAATCGTTTTCTGTTTCTTCATTCCGTTGCAGATATTTGTTGGTGGAAATTTCATTTACAGATGGCAAGGTCGATGAAAGAATTTTGTCTAGATTAATTTACAAAACTGTAAAGAATGCAGTGATATCTGCTCATGGAGACTACGGAATGGCTTGCGTTGATCGGTCTTTGCAAGGTACGACCAGATCGATGACTTAAATATATATATTTGGATGCTATAAATTCATTGTAACAAAGGCCGTTCGTGTTAAGGTTGTTTCCAGCTAGCTGCTTCTTGCTTACCACTCAGCCATGTGCCGCTGGGACACTGAAACCCTTACCTTATTCTACACCATGATCAGCTTGACTTTGCAACCTATTCTAGACTAGGACCAAAAGACGCCTACACTATACCAGACAAGGCATTTTGCACTCATCAGAAACTATCTAAAACATATCGGAAAGTGTACAGTATAAAGTAGTGTAACCAATCAGAGAACGGCAATCGTGTTAGACCACTGAAAGTTGTACATGTACTAGTTAATACTTACTATTTGGTGTATTTTACCCTAGTGAAGTATGTAAACCCCATTACTGGAGTGGTCTTTATAGCGTGTGGCAGGGACTATTATAGGATGGTTTGGTCTGCGCTAACCTTTATCAGAACCATCACCATTGAAGATTCAGCCAGGCCTTGCATGTTCAGAGTTCTTCATGTAGGAGGTGAAAAATATTATTTTTTGACATCTGTTGGCAACAATAATTCTTTTCTTTGTAACTGTGAGCTGGAATAACCATTACTTAGATCAGTTTATTGAGCTTCCCTCCAACAATCTGGATTCAGTACTTTTGCTAGTTTTTTCCTTAAGGTATCATATTAGGTGGATTGACAGTGTTTGGAAATCGCGCTCTTCCACTGGCGCTTTGAAAGAAAACTCCATCAACCTATACATTTTCCAAAAGCTTAATAGTAAGTTATAGAATACAATCATATTTTTGAAATTTTCTAAAAAGTTATTTTCACAGTGATATGAAAAGAATACCCAGAAACACTGCTTCGCTTAAACTGGTTCCCTTCCTCGCGTGAATTATCGGAGCAGCGTGATTAACATACCATACAACTCGGAAATGTTTTCTCACACATCACCCTTAAAAAGGGTGTCAGCGATTTTCCAGATGTGGTTTCAACTTGGTTTTTTTTCTACACCCTCCTAGTTAAATGCAGTTTTTTTTAATCGAGAAAAAGACGAAAATCCTTTTACGAGATTGATATGATTAGGTGTTACAAATCCCTCCCACACTGACAGCTGTCGGCATCAGTAAGTTTACATAACAATGGGTCACGACAACTTGAAATAAACAGACGTCTACGTTGCACTGAAATCTTCCGAGAAGCGAAAAATTACTAAGAGCTTTAAACTGGTTTGTATTTAAATTGCTGTGATTATTTCTTTTACTAAGAAGATTTTGTAGGCGGTATTGGTATTGTGTTGTTCGAGTTTAGACTTCTTTGTTCTCCTGGACATTTTTGGAAATGATGTCTCGTGAAGCCAAAAAGAGGAAGTCTCGAGGTCTACATCGTCTACATCTGTGCTTTACTCTCACTGTGGAATTTTCGGAATTGCGTCCGTTCTCCAGCAATTTTGTGTGACTAGCACTTGTTATAGTATTTTGACCTTCAGCTTCATTGGCGGGACTAGTGTCCTTGAGTTCCTTGAACCATTCTTCTTAGTTTGAAACAATGCGACCCACGGTCACTCAGATCAAGAGCCAAAGATCTTGTTCGACGCTGAACCTGCTGGTTCCACCAGATCTTCGCCTCTTCGGAGACGAAAATGGGCAAGAAGTTTTCTTGCGGGTTCTTGTCCTGACATAAAGAAAATTTGACAAGAACAAAAGCTTATTTGCAATGAAACAACCAGATCGAGAACAGTTCACATGCACAAAGAAAATATCACACCACAATTCGCATTTCATGAGACAACTGGCAGTGAATTTTAATCAGAGGTGTCAACGTAAGAGGTTTAATGAGATTCAAAACTAGTTTTTCTCTCTGTCGTAAAAAGCAAAAGTTTAAAGCTTTTCTCCATAACCGCTAAAAAATCAAGACCACAAGACCGATGAGATGACTAAAAGTTTTTCGAGACCCAGAGTTTTTGAAGGACCATTCACCACCCCTTTAATTACTCTGAAGCAACAAACTCAGACAAGACGAGTTATGTTTTTTCTGGCTTTCTTCAGGCACTCTCCTTTCCTGCCAAAAGTTTCTTATTCATCACAATAAAGAAGAGTTATTCAAGTTATTACAGCAGTGCAAGACACCAAGTTAGTAAACAAACTTTGTAACTGGGTGCATTTATTGTTACACACAGTAACTGATTTATTTATCATATGAATACATTAGATGTTATTATAAATAGTAGACAAATCAAGTCTTGCAAATGACATAATTTTTATTTGTTTCAGCTGAGAGGAGAAAAATATCAAAAACTTTAAAGAAAGCTGAGAAACATACACTTCCCCTGAACCCATTTAACACAAAGAAACGGAGAACAAGTACCACTCTAGATGTTCCACCTGATGAAGATTTTGACTCTAATTAGTAGAAGTTTATTATTAAATACTTTTTTTCTCTCTACAAAAAGACAAGAGGGTTATTATCAATTTAAAGGTACACATTTACGTACCATATCTCTTTAATATCTTTCTCAGGGTGATGCAGTTACGGTTAACAAATTGGCCTTGACATCAGGCGACTCACCTTAACCCATGTAATCCTGGCCCCAGTTGTTCAAAGGATGGATAACGCTATCCACCGGATAAATCACTATCCAGTGGATAAGTATTGACAAAACAAACCACGCTATCAATTGGATAGTGATTTATCCGATTGATAGCGTCATCCAACCTTTGAACAACTGGGGCCTGATATTTAAGAAATAGAAAACATGAAACATGTTTCTATCAAATTATAGAAACTTATGAGTGGAAGTTTGGGAGAACATGAAATGCTGTGCAAGTGTTTCCACGGCTTTTTTGAGTTCTCCCAAACTTTCACAAGTGCTTCTATAAGTTGATAGAAATACAGAGAACATGTTTTCTGTTTCTTTAAGTAAACACTGCAGTGAGAAAAGGAAAACAACTTCTTAACTTTGATTATCAAATTTAAATTATGTTTGCTCGTGCCATCATAACATCAACAGCTCATGCTAGTTCTGTCGAGTTATGTAGAAACCCGATTTTTAACCAGTCAGTGCTCATATTTTCTTGGGACTGTTTTCTAATTAACAATTAGATTATGAGCTCGAGATTTCTATGAGGTGATAGTTGATGAGGCCTCCAAGTGTCCACAACCGCTTACCAAAATGCCTGCTTACAGGAATAAATAAATGGAGAGTTTGTATGGGAGTCCAAATGGAGTTTGTGAAGGCAGTCATTAGTAGAGCTGTCTGCTTATGTGAGTGTCCATTATGAGAGCTTCTACTGTTATTGTATCTTGCTATGCCTCATTTATCTTTTTTTTATGAGAGAGAAAAATTTGAGGTTTGGAAAACGTGTTTTCAAAACCAACATTTTTTTTGTTTTCAATCTGCCCTTGTAAGTAAAATTAATTACTACTGGACTTATGGTTAAAAGATTTCATGGCCTCTACTTGCTCAGCACACGGTAGCTGTCTGTTTTCTCACAGCCTATTTTATTTCTCTCAACACCATGGTCAGTATAAGAAACAACACCACGGTGTGCACATCAATCATCATGGATGATCTCTTCAAGTGTATTATTAGAATGTTATTCAAGTCTTTCATCTCCTTCTTCAATATCTTTTAAACTGATCATTTCCAATGTTCCTTGTCCCCGAGTTTCAGCCCTGAGGGTTTCATCAATAACTCTGTAACAGCCAGGATCTATCAGGCAAACCTAGAAAAGAGTTCCAACA
This sequence comes from Platygyra sinensis, assembly GCA_019787425.1. NCBI lineage: Eukaryota > Metazoa > Cnidaria > Anthozoa > Scleractinia > Merulinidae > Platygyra > Platygyra sinensis. The sequence continues at coordinate 2,989 of JAHPZR010055023.1, read as the reverse complement.
ATTTGAACAATGCATAAGCAGCAACACATTTGTATTACCGAACTCATTTTGAAGATAAGGCATAGCACAGACCACACCATTTCTAGGATTTCCAGTCACTCGAGGCAATTCTGGCTGGATTCATAACTATCAGCATATAGTTAAGTTGAAGAATCATATCTAAGTTACCCGGTATGTGTGTTTAACACAGCATATGTAGGCCTATTTGACACATCTTTCCTTTTCTAAATCAGCTGAGGTAGAATTAGCCTTCAAAAATGCAACTTCTACATGTACATCGTGCACAGCTGTATCCATGTACCAATTCAACCCTATTTGAATAGTATGTGAGAAATAATTAAAACTTCCGACATACAGATTTTTTTCTGTCTTTTAGTATGATGGAAAGAATCAGAAAAGGAAGTGATCTGCCACCAAGCATCCAACAAAAATATTTGCACACCAAGTTAACGCAGAGGTCATCAGCTCTATATTTTGTTGAGTTTCCACTCAGTGCACACGCTTGAAATACATGGCATGGCACGCTGTGCCTAATGAATAGTGTGCTCACTAGAGATAGACCCTTTGCATAAATGGCGCCTAAATTTGAATAACAATACTTGGTACATCCTTAGCCTCACACTCATGTGAAATTTCCTTTGTCTTGAAACATGAACATGAGGCTAAGGATGTACCAAGTATTGTTATTCAAATTTAGGCGCCATTTATGCAAAGGGTCTATGCGCAGTAGCAATGGGCGCGAACATCCTAAAGAATGAAATACAACAAGCCGTATTTTTTTTTGGCACCATTCTAGTTTTAACTCTGTCTTCTTACCATTTCTAAATCCCCTCCCTGCCAATCTTCAGATTCAACCATTGATATGCTAGGTTTTAGTTTCTCATGTACCCGCTTAGCTTCCCGACTTGGTACAATCAATCGAAGTCGCATTTGAGCACGTTCTATTTCCATAGTTTCTTTGAGTTGCTTTATGACCTCCAGAGCCTAACATAAAATAAGTTACATTTATTGATGAAACCAGCCATTATTAATTTTCATGCCACATAAAAAGACTATATAATTACACAATTTAATACTGCAAGAAACAGCAAGACTTAAAAGACCCCCTAGGGACAGGGGTTTCAAAATGTTTTGAAGTAGGGCGGCCCACTCTGGAAAAGTAGGCGGCTGTGATGATTGAGATTGTTTGTCATGCGCAGACCGTTATGACCAGAGTAGCCGGCAACATACAATCAAGTAGCTGGCAGAACTCTGGCGGTCGCCGGCTTGTTTTGAAACCACTGCTAGGGAGCTACTGTATGTGCTTAATAGGTGATAAACCTCAGCCATGTAAACTTGAATTTTAAAACTCCATGAACTTCTTGTCATGCCAGTTTCAGGCTCAGATTCAAACAACTGTAAGCTGCATCCTAAACCCAAACTACACGGGTGTACTATGGATGGCTGTATCTTTGAAGAAAGTACACCAAGTCTTCATTTGAAACAAAAACAAATACCCACTTCTCCTGTATTGGTGAAAAGACAGGCTTGCAAGCAACAAGTTGATCTCAACTAAGTATATCCATTTAGGCCATGTTACCAATTTCAAGAGTTGCTGCAGTTACATAATTATCACTAAATTTAACAGCCATAAGACCAGTACCTGTTGTTTTGTTGTTCTTGTTGGTTTAACTGAGTAATGAATGTCTTTCATAGCCCTCTCTATCACACCCACAGGATAAGGTCGCTTGGTTTCTGGGTTAACACATTTGTCGGCAACAATTGTCGCAATATCTCTAAACATTGATTCCAGCTGTGTGTTTCTCTCCTTCTCAGATACTTGTAATTCCCCCTTTGCTAAAATCTTCACGTAAAAAGGCAGTTTCAGACAAATAAAATCTTAGCAAATGGAACCCAAATCTTAAATTAGCCCAATTTAATTATAGCATAAGTAACAAGATTACCTGCACACAGATTTCAGTTTGATCTGTTGTTCCAAAGGCCCTAGTTAAATCCTCATTTTTAGCAACTTGTCCTTTTGAAACATTTGTGAACACTGTATGGGTTTGAAGAACTTCGTCAATGTCCTTTTCTCTATGGAAAACAATTTTAATACATTTCTTACCAATAGGCCCTATGCAGCTGGGGTCATGTGACCACAATTTTTCCAAACATATTACATATTATTATGAGCTACAACTTAAAGAATGCTAGAAATGAAAAGAGCAAATCGGAAATACCAAAAATGCCCAAGTTTGAGGTCCCTAGCATAAAAGAGTAAATTAATGTGTTTGAATGTTAGGGGAATTTCTTCAATGACCACTAATATATTAACTAGTGCACAGTGGCTTGGTGTGGTTGGCAAGATTTCAATGTTTTTTATATAAATCTCAATATTCATTCAAAATATTTTCTCATTTCTTATTGGTTAAAACCACACAGTCACATAATTCACCATAACCAGCTGTTATTGACCAAATTTGAAAAGAATCTTTGTCATATTTGACCAATGACGTCAAAATGATGTCACAAGTGCAGCCCGCCGCAGATTATTGAACTGTTGACCGAGAAAAACCTGCGGGTGAGAATCACAATTGTGTTATTTTTGGTGAGCAGAAAAACAAAGAGCAAAATGGCAAAACTCCTTTAAGAATGGAGAAATATTTTGAATTCACCTTTTGTAGGATATGAAAAAATCTGCAGATCTCGTAGGGTGTTATCCACCTCCGCCTTTCGCTTCTGTGCTTAAAACCCTCCTTGATCTGCAGAATTCTTCATATCCTACTCAGCCTCATTTATTAATTACTAAATATATTATAGCGGAGCTCCAGTGGCCCTTCGGGCCAACAAGTGGAGCTCCATACTTATATACTCTACTTGCACAAATCCCATAATACACCTCATTTACCCCCAAAAAAATTGCGTAGGCATTGTTTTAGATTACTCTTGGGACATGTTCATGTCCCAGGAGAAATTGCAAACAATGAGTATGCAGAATTTGGGGGGGGGG
>JAHPZR010055022.1:20000-28083 GCA_019787425.1 Platygyra sinensis | reverse complement strand
GCAGACCTCCCAGGAGCATTTCACAACAATAGTTTATGTAAAATTTGGGGGGCAAACATTTAACAATTATTCTTTGAAATCGAGGTAAATATTCTGCCACTATTCACCGAGATTGAGAAGAATAATTGTTTTAGTATATACACAGGAAGTGATCTCAACAACATTTTCAGAAGGAAACCATTAAAAATCGATTTAATTGACCTCTCAATTCATGCGTGGAAAACGTGCAAGCGGTACAAAGCATGCGCGAATTCGCGAAACTATTTACAGAATCTTTGAACATGGAAAATCTATAGTTCATATTCGAAAAAACCTCGTGACAGTCTACAATAATGGTCCTTAGACACCGTTCAAATCGGTGTGAATCAAAAGTATGCTTTATTCAAAAGTATGCTCTATTTTTGTTTGGCTTACGCATTATTCACTCGGTAGGGGGTGAATAATGCTCATTAGCCAGAGATAGCGAGCCAATCAGATTGCTGAAAACACCAAGATCACTGAGTGTGTATATACTAAAGTGCATTATATGGAATTGGAAAATAGAGAATAACGCTATCCACTGGATTGTGATTTATCCAGTGGATAGCGATTTATCCAGTGGATAGCGTTATCCACCTTTCGAACAGCCCAGGCAGAGTTTACAGTTATCATTACAACGACGGGGCGGATAGTGGCCACCCATCTTATTAGCCACTCCCTGGACAAACTTTGTAAGCCAGGGCCGGGTTGTTCAAAGCCCGATTAAGCTAACCCAGGGTTAGCGAAAATTTTGATCTCAGTTTTGTAACTTCTTGGTGAGGTGTTCTGTTTATATTGTTTGCCCTTCAGTTTTGTGCTGTAGTATATCTCAAACTACACCAAATATTAGAAGTGAAAAACATTTTCAAACAAGAAAACGTAATGCTTCCGTTAAAGTTTAACCCTGGGTTAACGTTAACCGGCTTTCGAACAACCAGCCCTGACGTTTAAGCAAAGGCTTTCCAGGCCTTAAACCTTTTTTGAAGGGTTTGCACACGGTAAACATCACGATCTTTGAACACTCTCCCCGGCTCGTGTAATGTAATGTTTTTCTCGCGCGCTGCTTGCCAATTTCGGGAATCATCGACAGTCCACTTATCTTTTTACTGAGTACTTTTAGGCTTTGAACGTTCGAGCAAAAAAACGTTCTCTTTGCAACTTTTCGGCCGTCGAAACCCGGGAGACCTTTCCGTAGCTGCTTCCCCAATTTCTCAAAATTGCAAACGAGGACGCCAATTGTGACTGCTTCTAATTAAGGCCGGGGTACACATGAATAGGAGTGAAATTTGAAGTATTATTAAAAGAGAATTGTTAGGATTAAAATAGATTGGAAACACTACCAGACAGTTGACCCCCCCACCTCCCCTGGTAGGAGACTGTTTAGCGTCCATCTACTAATTCTTCACTTCAAATTTCAATTTTCCAAATCCATCAAATCTTCAACATTTCATATTTTCCTCTATTTAACCTATCCTCTCAGAAAAAAAAAATCTTTCCCAAAACGCACAGAAAATCACCCAAAAATTTACACAAAACCGCCAAACAGTGGTTAATAAAATAAGCAGAGGGGTCTGGCGTTGCTTGAAACGTGACCAAGATATTGGCAGAAAGGCCGTGTTAAAGGGAGACAGTCAGCTGGCGTACATGTGCTCATTAGATACCATTTCATAGCTAATTTGATAAATACTGTTTAACCAGTTATGATAAAAATAATATAATAGGATGAGCGAAATGGCACTCAAAAACAGGTATTTTAGTAAACGATTAAAAATAAAGCAAAACACTGCGAAAATTGGAGCGGATTTCTGTGTGAACTTTGATTCTAGGTTGTGGTGAACTTTTTTCAAAGTGAGGAAACTAGTGTCCAGGTCAGCGCGGTCCCAGAGCTGACGGTGTCGCTTTAATACCTCTGAACACAGGAATGTTGAGATGGCCAAGTGGATAGCAAGTTCACCTTGAAATCCAGCCACTGAAGTAAGGCCGAAGTTCGAACTGTAGCCGGCTCGCATTGCCTTAATTGTTGCTTCCCCAACTTTACTTCCGGTTAACTTCTGCATAAATTAATAAACATTTAATTTCTGTCTACGCGGATTAAAAGTCCATGTAGATCCCCGGATGATGATAATGATGATGATGACGATGACGACGATGACGACGACGACGACGACGAAGACGACGATGACGACTGTTATCGTCTTCGTCCGGGTTTTCTGACATAATTCGAGAACACTGACTCAGAGTTTAACACAGAAGGTTTATTTCATTCTAGTACGGAAACCCACGCGTCGAGATCGCTCTTAAGTCTCCCAATGCGATTCACTTATGTCAGGGGTTTTTACTGTGTCGGAGAAATTTGCGCTCAAGGGCTGAAACTCATAATAACAACATATCGTCCATACATCAATAAAAGTTTAGATCGTTAATTAAGCCGTACACACGGTAGTACAAGGGTCTACTTACAGGTTAACGCACTCAGCGAGTGAATTATCGGGATTTACCTGCACGAGTTCACTAACAATGAACGAGAAATTTCAATACCCCACGAGGCCGCCGAGTGCGGTATTGAAAATTTCGAGTTCATTGTTAGTGAACGAGTGCAGGTAAATCCGATAATTCACGAGCAATGAGTGCGTTAACATTGAATACACTGAAACAAAAATCGTCAAACTTTGAGTCAGCCGAAGCCATGGTGTCATGACAGTGGTGTATTGAATTTACACCACGGCTATTACACCACGATAACGACGTCAAGGCGGTCGTTTCGTCATACCCAGTGTCACTTGGCAGAAATTAACCAATCAGAAAATCGGAATTCCTACAGTGTATGAAATTTGGATAATAAATAAAATTTACTTATCGTAGCGCAGTTTAGGCTGGACTTTAACCAGTCTTATTTAAAGTGAATTGGATGAGGACTGTCAGATCACTGCATGAGCATTGTATGTGCTCTGACATATAAGGTTTACAGTGGGGATAATAAAGTCAGGGTACAATTCATTTGCATTTTTCAGTTTTATGTGAACTTTAACAAATGAGCTGTTTTATGTTTTTTAAAAGGAAGGTGAAGAGTGATCATCGCAGTAAATTTTCCAATTTAAGCAATTGGAAAGAAGAAGCCTGAAAAAATCAGGGCTTCAACGAGATTGGAACCCGTGACCTCCGCGATACCGGTGCGATCCCGAGGGGGGGGGGGGGGTACTCCCTTATGAGGGCTTAATGGGGACGTGCGGCCAGCCAGGGTATGTTTTTCGGGATTTTTGTCTTAAACAGGGTATCGAATTTATCATTTTTTTGTCTTAATCAGGGTATCGTTTATCGATTTTTGTCTTAAATGGGAAATGTTTTCTTGGACGATAAACAGCAAAATGTTTACAAACTCTTGTAAATTAATGTTGACTTCCGTTGACTTTGGCATTGATACCAGCTACCAGGCACATTAAATTGCCATTAATTACACAACAAGAAAGCCACACAATTTGTAACCGCAACTTTTAATCTATATCTTAAACAGGGTATCAAAAATCGGAATTCTGTCTTAAACAGGGTAGGAAAATCAGCGATATTTGTCTCAAACAGGGTCAGGGCATGAGGGGCCGGGCCGCACCTCCTCACCCAGGGATATATCGAATACCCCCCCCCCCCCGGGATTGGTGTACCTCCGTGGTACACCAGTATGGCGGCCGGAAAATAGTGTAAACATCTGGAACTTATTACTCTGGCTATCTAGGCGACTGATTATCAGTACTGAAAAAACAAGCATTTACATAAGCACTTTTCCTAATGCTCTAACTTCTAAAAGGGCTCAAAATCATGAGTTAAGCATATATTTTTCAACAAACTCGATCGTAGCCTTGTGTCACGCACCTACAAAATCCGGAAATTCAAAATAACCTGGTTTCCAAACGAAGCAAGCTATTGTTCTGTAAAATTGTAAACAGATATCAATATGCCGCCTCTCATGCCAGATGAGGATAAAAACTTTCTTGGATCTTTAGTTTTAGATTTTGGAAAGTGATGACGTCACGTGAAAACGATCTATTCTCATACATAAACGGCTAAAATGGTAATGCAATCGTCAGCAGACTAATGTCACGTATTAATCGCATTCAACGTCTGGGCTGCCTGTGGATAAATTTGCTTTCACGGGCAACCTCATAATTAAAACATATCATCCATACATACATAGAAGTTTAAATCGACAAGCAAGTCGCGCAAGCGTTTGGTGAAGGGGGCTTAAAATTTTCGTGCTGGTTGCGCAATTTCGGCTGGACTTTTACCAATCTGGAAGAGAGTTGAATGAGCACTGTCAGAGCACTGCATGAGCATTGTGTGAGCACTGAAACATCCAGCATCTGTACTAGAATGGACAAATCGCTAACTTTGAAATAGAATAGAAAGTTTACAGTAGTGATAATTAAGTTAGGGTACAATTTACAGTAGAGGAATTTAAGTCAGGCTACAATTCATTTCCATTTTTGAGTTTTTTTATGAAGTTTTACAAATGTTCGAAAATGTCCTGTTTGATATTGTCTGTCAACGAAAGACTGGCTATCATTAAAAGATCGATAATCATTAATGGTTTGTCAGTGCAGGAGAAACGAAGGTCCATTGTTAACAGGTATACGGTTCAAACAACAAATTAATTTCCGATGAAGTAATTAGCATTGCCCCTGGCATTGTCAAATATCCTTAAAGATAATAAGGTGTTGATTTTAGAAGAAAACTACCATTGTAACCTGCAAGCAGGTTCACGTTAGAGCGCAGGCGGATCGCTTTGCTCTTCGTTGCTCGCGCGCGTGACTCTAAGGTGGGCCTGCTCGCAGGGCTAGAAGAAAAAAAAAGAGTACTGTTTCTTGTTTTCAAGTTTCCGTGCGTTGTTAATGTACTTTACACATGTTCTAGGAACAATTTTTACGTCATCGCTCTGCAGGAAAGAGAGGAGAAGCACTGAGTGGTTTGCATTTATCCCGAGAAACGCATGAAGATCTCAAGCAGAAGGAGGAATCGCATTTTGCAATGAACATCTCATATGAGTCATCATTGAGTGTGAGGTCAAGATGATGGGTATTGGCAAGTTCTTTTTGCAATGCATGCAGAAGCGATGACGTAAAAAATTGTTCCTAGAACATGTGTAAAGTACATTAACAACGCACGGAAACTTGAAAACAAGAAACAGTACTCTTTTTTTTTCTTCTAGCCCTGCGAGCAGGCCCACCTTAGAGTCACGCGCGCGAGCAACGAAGAGCAAAGCGATCCGCCTGCGCTCTAACGTGAACCTGCTGCAGGTTACAATGGTAGTTTTCTTCTAAAATCAACACCTTATTATCTTTAAGGATATTTGACAATGCCAGGGGCAATGCTAATTACTTCATCGGAAATTAATTTGTTGTTTGAACCGTATACCTGTTAACAATGGACCTTCGTTTCTCCTGCACTGACAAACCATTAATGATTATCGATCTTTTAATGATAGCCAGTCTTTCGTTGACAGACAATATCAAACAGGACATTTTCGAACATTTGTAAAACTTCATAAAAAAAACTCAAAAATGGAAATGAATTGTAGCCTGACTTAAATTCCTCTACTGTAAATTGTACCCTAACTTAATTATCACTACTGTAAACTTTCTATTCTATTTCAAAGTTAGCGATTTGTCCATTCTAGTACAGATGCTGGATGTTTCAGTGCTCACACAATGCTCATGCAGTGCTCTGACAGTGCTCATTCAACTCTCTTCCAGATTGGTAAAAGTCCAGCCGAAATTGCGCAACCAGCACGAAAATTTTAAGCCCCCTTCACCAAACGCTTGCGCGACTTGCTTGTCGATTTAAACTTCTATGTATGTATGGATGATATGTTTTAATTATGAGGTTGCCCGTGAAAGCAAATTTATCCACAGGCAGCCCAGACGTTGAATGCGATTAATACGTGACATTAGTCTGCTGACGATTGCATTACCATTTTAGCCGTTTATGTATGAGAATAGATCGTTTTCACGTGACGTCATCACTTTCCAAAATCTAAAACTAAAGATCCAAGAAAGTTTTTATCCTCATCTGGCATGAGAGGCGGCATATTGATATCTGTTTACAATTTTACAGAACAATAGCTTGCTTCGTTTGGAAACCAGGTTATTTTGAATTTCCGGATTTTGTAGGTGCGTGACACAAGGCTACGATCGAGTTTGTTGAAAAATATATGCTTAACTCATGATTTTGAGCCCTTTTAGAAGTTAGAGCATTAGGAAAAGTGCTTATGTAAATGCTTGTTTTTTCAGTACTGATAATCAGTCGCCTAGATAGCCAGAGTAATAAGTTCCAGATGTTTACACTATTTTCCGGCCGCCATACTGGTGTACCACGGAGGTACACCAATCCCGGGGGGGGGGGGTATTCGATATATCCCTGGGTGAGGAGGTGCGGCCCGGCCCCTCATGCCCTGACCCTGTTTGAGACAAATATCGCTGATTTTCCTACCCTGTTTAAGACAGAATTCCGATTTTTGATACCCTGTTTAAGATATAGATTAAAAGTTGCGGTTACAAATTGTGTGGCTTTCTTGTTGTGTAATTAATGGCAATTTAATGTGCCTGGTAGCTGGTATCAATGCCAAAGTCAACGGAAGTCAACATTAATTTACAAGAGTTTGTAAACATTTTGCTGTTTATCGTCCAAGAAAACATTTCCCATTTAAGACAAAAATCGATAAACGATACCCTGATTAAGACAAAAAAATGATAAATTCGATACCCTGTTTAAGACAAAAATCCCGAAAAACATACCCTGGCTGGCCGCACGTCCCCATTAAGCCCTCATAAGGGAGTACCCCCCCCCCCCCTCGGGATCGCACCGGTATCGCGGAGGTCACGGGTTCCAATCTCGTTGAAGCCCTGATTTTTTCAGGCTTCTTCTTTCCAATTGCTTAAATTGGAAAATTTACTGCGATGATCACTCTTCACCTTCCTTTTAAAAAACATAAAACAGCTCATTTGTTAAAGTTCACATAAAACTGAAAAATGCAAATGAATTGTACCCTGACTTTATTATCCCCACTGTAAACCTTATATGTCAGAGCACATACAATGCTCATGCAGTGATCTGACAGTCCTCATCCAATTCACTTTAAATAAGACTGGTTAAAGTCCAGCCTAAACTGCGCTACGATAAGTAAATTTTATTTATTATCCAAATTTCATACACTGTAGGAATTCCGATTTTCTGATTGGTTAATTTCTGCCAAGTGACACTGGGTATGACGAAACGACCGCCTTGACGTCGTTATCGTGGTGTAATAGCCGTGGTGTAAATTCAATACACCACTGTCATGACACCATGGCTTCGGCTGACTCAAAGTTTGACGATTTTTGTTTCAGTGTATTCAATGTTAACGCACTCATTGCTCGTGAATTATCGGATTTACCTGCACTCGTTCACTAACAATGAACTCGAAATTTTCAATACCGCACTCGGCGGCCTCGTGGGGTATTGAAATTTCTCGTTCATTGTTAGTGAACTCGTGCAGGTAAATCCCGATAATTCACTCGCTGAGTGCGTTAACCTGTAAGTAGACCCTTGTACTACCGTGTGTACGGCTTAATTAACGATCTAAACTTTTATTGATGTATGGACGATATGTTGTTATTATGAGTTTCAGCCCTTGAGCGCAAATTTCTCCGACACAGTAAAAACCCCTGACATAAGTGAATCGCATTGGGGAGACTTAAGAGCGATCTCGACGCGTGGTTTCCGTACTAGAATGAAATAAACCTTCTGTGTTAAACTCTGAGTCAGTGTTCTCGAATTATGTCAGAAAACCCGGACGAAGACGATAACAGTCGTCATCGTCGTCTTCGTCGTCGTCGTCGTCGTCATCGTCGTCATCGTCATCATCATCATTATCATCATCCGGGGATCTACATGGACTTTTAATCCGCGTAGACAGAAATTAAATGTTTATTAATTTATGCAGAAGTTAACCGGAAGTAAAGTTGGGGAAGCAACAATTAAGGCAATGCGAGCCGGCTACAGTTCGAACTTCGGCCTTACTTCAGTGGCTGGATTTCAA
>JAHPZR010055022.1:5000-12500 GCA_019787425.1 Platygyra sinensis | reverse complement strand
TACACAAAACCGCCAAACAGTGGTTAATAAAATAAGCAGAGGGGTCTGGCGTTGCTTGAAACGTGACCAAGATATTGGCAGAAAGGCCGTGTTAAAGGGAGACAGTCAGCTGGCGTACATGTGCTCATTAGATACCATTTCATAGCTAATTTGATAAATACTGTTTAACCAGTTATGATAAAAATAATATAATAGGATGAGCGAAATGGCACTCAAAAACAGGTATTTTAGTAAACGATTAAAAATAAAGCAAAACACTGCGAAAATTGGAGCGGATTTCTGTGTGAACTTTGATTCTAGGTTGTGGTGAACTTTTTTCAAAGTGAGGAAACTAGTGTCCAGGTCAGCGCGGTCCCAGAGCTGACGGTGTCGCTTTAATACCTCTGAACACAGGAATGTTGAGATGGCCAAGTGGATAGCAAGTTCACCTTGAAATCCAGCCACTGAAGTAAGGCCGAAGTTCGAACTGTAGCCGGCTCGCATTGCCTTAATTGTTGCTTCCCCAACTTTACTTCCGGTTAACTTCTGCATAAATTAATAAACATTTAATTTCTGTCTACGCGGATTAAAAGTCCATGTAGATCCCCGGATGATGATAATGATGATGATGACGATGACGACGATGACGACGACGACGACGACGAAGACGACGATGACGACTGTTATCGTCTTCGTCCGGGTTTTCTGACATAATTCGAGAACACTGACTCAGAGTTTAACACAGAAGGTTTATTTCATTCTAGTACGGAAACCCACGCGTCGAGATCGCTCTTAAGTCTCCCCAATGCGATTCACTTATGTCAGGGGTTTTTACTGTGTCGGAGAAATTTGCGCTCAAGGGCTGAAACTCATAATAACAACATATCGTCCATACATCAATAAAAGTTTAGATCGTTAATTAAGCCGTACACACGGTAGTACAAGGGTCTACTTACAGGTTAACGCACTCAGCGAGTGAATTATCGGGATTTACCTGCACGAGTTCACTAACAATGAACGAGAAATTTCAATACCCCACGAGGCCGCCGAGTGCGGTATTGAAAATTTCGAGTTCATTGTTAGTGAACGAGTGCAGGTAAATCCGATAATTCACGAGCAATGAGTGCGTTAACATTGAATACACTGAAACAAAAATCGTCAAACTTTGAGTCAGCCGAAGCCATGGTGTCATGACAGTGGTGTATTGAATTTACACCACGGCTATTACACCACGATAACGACGTCAAGGCGGTCGTTTCGTCATACCCAGTGTCACTTGGCAGAAATTAACCAATCAGAAAATCGGAATTCCTACAGTGTATGAAATTTGGATAATAAATAAAATTTACTTATCGTAGCGCAGTTTAGGCTGGACTTTAACCAGTCTTATTTAAAGTGAATTGGATGAGGACTGTCAGATCACTGCATGAGCATTGTATGTGCTCTGACATATAAGGTTTACAGTGGGGATAATAAAGTCAGGGTACAATTCATTTGCATTTTTCAGTTTTATGTGAACTTTAACAAATGAGCTGTTTTATGTTTTTTAAAAGGAAGGTGAAGAGTGATCATCGCAGTAAATTTTCCAATTTAAGCAATTGGAAAGAAGAAGCCTGAAAAAATCAGGGCTTCAACGAGATTGGAACCCGTGACCTCCGCGATACCGGTGCGATCCCGAGGGGGGGGGGGGTACTCCCTTATGAGGGCTTAATGGGGACGTGCGGCCAGCCAGGGTATGTTTTTCGGGATTTTTGTCTTAAACAGGGTATCGAATTTATCATTTTTTTGTCTTAATCAGGGTATCGTTTATCGATTTTTGTCTTAAATGGGAAATGTTTTCTTGGACGATAAACAGCAAAATGTTTACAAACTCTTGTAAATTAATGTTGACTTCCGTTGACTTTGGCATTGATACCAGCTACCAGGCACATTAAATTGCCATTAATTACACAACAAGAAAGCCACACAATTTGTAACCGCAACTTTTAATCTATATCTTAAACAGGGTATCAAAAATCGGAATTCTGTCTTAAACAGGGTAGGAAAATCAGCGATATTTGTCTCAAACAGGGTCAGGGCATGAGGGGCCGGGCCGCACCTCCTCACCCAGGGATATATCGAATACCCCCCCCCCCCCGGGATTGGTGTACCTCCGTGGTACACCAGTATGGCGGCCGGAAAATAGTGTAAACATCTGGAACTTATTACTCTGGCTATCTAGGCGACTGATTATCAGTACTGAAAAAACAAGCATTTACATAAGCACTTTTCCTAATGCTCTAACTTCTAAAAGGGCTCAAAATCATGAGTTAAGCATATATTTTTCAACAAACTCGATCGTAGCCTTGTGTCACGCACCTACAAAATCCGGAAATTCAAAATAACCTGGTTTCCAAACGAAGCAAGCTATTGTTCTGTAAAATTGTAAACAGATATCAATATGCCGCCTCTCATGCCAGATGAGGATAAAAACTTTCTTGGATCTTTAGTTTTAGATTTTGGAAAGTGATGACGTCACGTGAAAACGATCTATTCTCATACATAAACGGCTAAAATGGTAATGCAATCGTCAGCAGACTAATGTCACGTATTAATCGCATTCAACGTCTGGGCTGCCTGTGGATAAATTTGCTTTCACGGGCAACCTCATAATTAAAACATATCATCCATACATACATAGAAGTTTAAATCGACAAGCAAGTCGCGCAAGCGTTTGGTGAAGGGGGCTTAAAATTTTCGTGCTGGTTGCGCAATTTCGGCTGGACTTTTACCAATCTGGAAGAGAGTTGAATGAGCACTGTCAGAGCACTGCATGAGCATTGTGTGAGCACTGAAACATCCAGCATCTGTACTAGAATGGACAAATCGCTAACTTTGAAATAGAATAGAAAGTTTACAGTAGTGATAATTAAGTTAGGGTACAATTTACAGTAGAGGAATTTAAGTCAGGCTACAATTCATTTCCATTTTTGAGTTTTTTTATGAAGTTTTACAAATGTTCGAAAATGTCCTGTTTGATATTGTCTGTCAACGAAAGACTGGCTATCATTAAAAGATCGATAATCATTAATGGTTTGTCAGTGCAGGAGAAACGAAGGTCCATTGTTAACAGGTATACGGTTCAAACAACAAATTAATTTCCGATGAAGTAATTAGCATTGCCCCTGGCATTGTCAAATATCCTTAAAGATAATAAGGTGTTGATTTTAGAAGAAAACTACCATTGTAACCTGCAAGCAGGTTCACGTTAGAGCGCAGGCGGATCGCTTTGCTCTTCGTTGCTCGCGCGCGTGACTCTAAGGTGGGCCTGCTCGCAGGGCTAGAAGAAAAAAAAAGAGTACTGTTTCTTGTTTTCAAGTTTCCGTGCGTTGTTAATGTACTTTACACATGTTCTAGGAACAATTTTTACGTCATCGCTTCTGCATGCATTGCAAAAAGAACTTGACCAATACCCAGTCATCTTGACCTCACACTCAATGATGACTCATATGAGATGTTCATTGCAAAATGCGATTCCTCCTTCTGCTTGAGATCTTCATGCGTTTCTCGGGATAAATGCAAACCACTCAGTGGCTTCTCATCTCTTTCCTGCAGAAGCGATGACGTAAAAATTGTTCCTAGAACATGTGTAAAGTACATTAACAACGCACGGAAACTTGAAAACAAGAAACAGTACTCTTTTTTTTTCTTCTAGCCCTGCGAGCAGGCCCACCTTAGAGTCACGCGCGCGAGCAACGAAGAGCAAAGCGATCCGCCTGCGCTCTAACGTGAACCTGCTTGCAGGTTACAATGGTAGTTTTCTTCTAAAATCAACACCTTATTATCTTTAAGGATATTTGACAATGCCAGGGGCAATGCTAATTACTTCATCGGAAATTAATTTGTTGTTTGAACCGTATACCTGTTAACAATGGACCTTCGTTTCTCCTGCACTGACAAACCATTAATGATTATCGATCTTTTAATGATAGCCAGTCTTTCGTTGACAGACAATATCAAACAGGACATTTTCGAACATTTGTAAAACTTCATAAAAAAAACTCAAAAATGGAAATGAATTGTAGCCTGACTTAAATTCCTCTACTGTAAATTGTACCCTAACTTAATTATCACTACTGTAAACTTTCTATTCTATTTCAAAGTTAGCGATTTGTCCATTCTAGTACAGATGCTGGATGTTTCAGTGCTCACACAATGCTCATGCAGTGCTCTGACAGTGCTCATTCAACTCTCTTCCAGATTGGTAAAAGTCCAGCCGAAATTGCGCAACCAGCACGAAAATTTTAAGCCCCCTTCACCAAACGCTTGCGCGACTTGCTTGTCGATTTAAACTTCTATGTATGTATGGATGATATGTTTTAATTATGAGGTTGCCCGTGAAAGCAAATTTATCCACAGGCAGCCCAGACGTTGAATGCGATTAATACGTGACATTAGTCTGCTGACGATTGCATTACCATTTTAGCCGTTTATGTATGAGAATAGATCGTTTTCACGTGACGTCATCACTTTCCAAAATCTAAAACTAAAGATCCAAGAAAGTTTTTATCCTCATCTGGCATGAGAGGCGGCATATTGATATCTGTTTACAATTTTACAGAACAATAGCTTGCTTCGTTTGGAAACCAGGTTATTTTGAATTTCCGGATTTTGTAGGTGCGTGACACAAGGCTACGATCGAGTTTGTTGAAAAATATATGCTTAACTCATGATTTTGAGCCCTTTTAGAAGTTAGAGCATTAGGAAAAGTGCTTATGTAAATGCTTGTTTTTTCAGTACTGATAATCAGTCGCCTAGATAGCCAGAGTAATAAGTTCCAGATGTTTACACTATTTTCCGGCCGCCATACTGGTGTACCACGGAGGTACACCAATCCCGGGGGGGGGGGGGTATTCGATATATCCCTGGGTGAGGAGGTGCGGCCCGGCCCCTCATGCCCTGACCCTGTTTGAGACAAATATCGCTGATTTTCCTACCCTGTTTAAGACAGAATTCCGATTTTTGATACCCTGTTTAAGATATAGATTAAAAGTTGCGGTTACAAATTGTGTGGCTTTCTTGTTGTGTAATTAATGGCAATTTAATGTGCCTGGTAGCTGGTATCAATGCCAAAGTCAACGGAAGTCAACATTAATTTACAAGAGTTTGTAAACATTTTGCTGTTTATCGTCCAAGAAAACATTTCCCATTTAAGACAAAAATCGATAAACGATACCCTGATTAAGACAAAAAAATGATAAATTCGATACCCTGTTTAAGACAAAAATCCCGAAAAACATACCCTGGCTGGCCGCACGTCCCCATTAAGCCCTCATAAGGGAGTACCCCCCCCCCCCTCGGGATCGCACCGGTATCGCGGAGGTCACGGGTTCCAATCTCGTTGAAGCCCTGATTTTTTCAGGCTTCTTCTTTCCAATTGCTTAAATTGGAAAATTTACTGCGATGATCACTCTTCACCTTCCTTTTAAAAAACATAAAACAGCTCATTTGTTAAAGTTCACATAAAACTGAAAAATGCAAATGAATTGTACCCTGACTTTATTATCCCCACTGTAAACCTTATATGTCAGAGCACATACAATGCTCATGCAGTGATCTGACAGTCCTCATCCAATTCACTTTAAATAAGACTGGTTAAAGTCCAGCCTAAACTGCGCTACGATAAGTAAATTTTATTTATTATCCAAATTTCATACACTGTAGGAATTCCGATTTTCTGATTGGTTAATTTCTGCCAAGTGACACTGGGTATGACGAAACGACCGCCTTGACGTCGTTATCGTGGTGTAATAGCCGTGGTGTAAATTCAATACACCACTGTCATGACACCATGGCTTCGGCTGACTCAAAGTTTGACGATTTTTGTTTCAGTGTATTCAATGTTAACGCACTCATTGCTCGTGAATTATCGGATTTACCTGCACTCGTTCACTAACAATGAACTCGAAATTTTCAATACCGCACTCGGCGGCCTCGTGGGGTATTGAAATTTCTCGTTCATTGTTAGTGAACTCGTGCAGGTAAATCCCGATAATTCACTCGCTGAGTGCGTTAACCTGTAAGTAGACCCTTGTACTACCGTGTGTACGGCTTAATTAACGATCTAAACTTTTATTGATGTATGGACGATATGTTGTTATTATGAGTTTCAGCCCTTGAGCGCAAATTTCTCCGACACAGTAAAAACCCCTGACATAAGTGAATCGCATTGGGGAGACTTAAGAGCGATCTCGACGCGTGGGTTTCCGTACTAGAATGAAATAAACCTTCTGTGTTAAACTCTGAGTCAGTGTTCTCGAATTATGTCAGAAAACCCGGACGAAGACGATAACAGTCGTCATCGTCGTCTTCGTCGTCGTCGTCGTCGTCATCGTCGTCATCGTCATCATCATCATTATCATCATCCGGGGATCTACATGGACTTTTAATCCGCGTAGACAGAAATTAAATGTTTATTAATTTATGCAGAAGTTAACCGGAAGTAAAGTTGGGGAAGCAACAATTAAGGCAATGCGAGCCGGCTACAGTTCGAACTTCGGCCTTACTTCAGTGGCTGGATTTCAAGGTGAACTTGCTATCCACTTGGCCATCTCAACATTCCTGTGTTCAGAGGTATTAAAGCGACACCGTCAGCTCTGGGACCGCGCTGACCTGGACACTAGTTTCCTCACTTTGAAAAAAGTTCACCACAACCTAGAATCAAAGTTCACACAGAAATCCGCTCCAATTTTCGCAGTGTTTTGCTTTATTTTTAATCGTTTACTAAAATACCTGTTTTTGAGTGCCATTTCGCTCATCCTATTATATTATTTTTATCATAACTGGTTAAACAGTATTTATCAAATTAGCTATGAAATGGTATCTAATGAGCACATGTACGCCAGCTGACTGTCTCCCTTTAACACGGCCTTTCTGCCAATATCTTGGTCACGTTTCAAGCAACGCCAGACCCCTCTGCTTATTTTATTAACCACTGTTTGGCGGTTTTGTGTAAATTTTTGGGTGATTTTCTGTGCGTTTTGGGAAAGATTTTTTTTTTTCTGAGAGGATAGGTTAAATAGAGGAAAATATGAAATGTTGAAGATTTGATGGATTTGGAAAATTGAAATTTGAAGTGAAGAATTAGTAGATGGACGCTAAACAGTCTCCTACCAGGGGAGGTGGGGGGGTCAACTGTCTGGTAGTGTTTCCAATCTATTTTAATCCTAACAATTCTCTTTTAATAATACTTCAAATTTCACTCCTATTCATGTGTACCCCGGCCTTAATTAGAAGCAGTCACAATTGGCGTCCTCGTTTGCAATTTTGAGAAATTGGGGAAGCAGCTACGGAAAGGTCTCCCGGGTTTCGACGGCCGAAAAGTTGCAAAGAGAACGTTTTTTTGCTCGAACGTTCAAAGCCTAAAAGTACTCAGTAAAAAGATAAGTGGACTGTCGATGATTCCCGAAATTGGCAAGCAGCGCGCGAGAAAAACATTACATTACACGAGCCGGGGAGAGTGTTCAAAGATCGTGATGTTTA
>JAHPZR010055020.1:0-11740 GCA_019787425.1 Platygyra sinensis | reverse complement strand
ATTCTGCAATTCGAACAACCACTTTGAGAACGAACCATTACAGTGTGTTATCCATGCTTGTGTTTCATTAATCTCACATCGCTCGTGGCTTTTCCCGATACTGGCTTTAACTAAGGTTGGAGGAGTTGTGCAACAATTTAATACGCCACGTGTTTGTAGAGTAGTGGGATATTTTGGCTCATCCTCGGTGTAAAAACCTGTGACACTCACCAGTGACCTAAAACAAAGAAAACAAAGAAGTCAACATAATAGACCCCAACCCTTACAGTAACTACAAAACAAAGGAAAAATTCACAGGTATTAATACACCGACGGTAAACCCGATATTTTCTTCGCGCTTTATCATCCCAAAGACAGGCGTGCGCTAAAATATCGCTGATAGCGTTTTAGAATAAGAAGCTTACTTGTTGAATGAGTGTTTCGCTACATGGTTAATAAAAGGTGTGCTCAGTGGAATGGAATATTCTCCTCCCGCTTTATCTTCCTATAGACACGCACGCTTGGTTGAAGGTAACAACAAACGCTTATCTCGTGTTATGTTTTGCTTGCGTTATGTTAATTTCATATCATTCTGCACTCACTTTCCCATAAACCGCTTTTAATGCGATACTTGATAATGAATCAACAACAAAAGCCTTAAGAACGAGAGAAATATAAACCTTGTTATCTTTTTTTGTGAGTTACATGTATGCGATAATGGCATATCTTCATCCCGCTTTATCGTTCCAGAGAGAGCAGAAACATGCTTGTCGTCTTTGGCGGTCTTTTTGTGTTCTGTTAACTGCGAAAAATCGCAAATTTTGTAAAATCCGCAGGTCGGCACTACTGGGTGGAATTTGCATTACAAATAAGTACAAAAAATCGCAAATTTTGCAATGACTTATTGAAAAATTGTGAAGTTAGCGAAAAATCGTAGATTCTGTAGATTTTGTAAAATCCGCAAGCTGGGGCTTGCTGGTCGATTAGCGTAAACTTGTAAATTTCGGCACAAGGTACCGAAAAATTTTTGAAGCAGTAGATTGTTGTATATCTTGTAGATCGTAAAATTTGCAAAATTTGTAACTGCGTTCAATCCTGGACATAAGTGAGTTTTTCACCATACGGACCGACCCTAAGCCGGCAAAAAACATGTTTATATTGTCTTTCTGGTGTGAAATTTCGTGGGAAGTTTGAGGTTTTACTACAAACCAATTTCGATCAGTTAATTGTTGTCATTAAAATCACTTGAACTCAGACTTTCTGCCGTAAATTGAATGCAGAAAGAGAGGAAATTCGTTAAGTTTATTCTACAGAAATGCTCCTAAATACAGCAATGATCAGAGGTAAATTGAAATGAAATTGACTCAAATTTTGCGGCAAGAGAAACACAGGATTCTCCGCCATTACAGCGCCACGGCTACAAACAATCAAGGCAAACTCTCACAACTTCAAAACACTCAATTGAATTTACTTACAGTGACTTTCCTTGCCATTTTAAAGTGACCAGCGATAAACCTGCGTTGACGTTTCGTCGTTGGAAGTGTAAAGAAGGCAAAAGATTGACGATTACCGCTAACTTTTAGCGCGAAATTTAGGTGCAGCGTTGAGCTGGAAAAAAATCCGGCCCGTGGGCCGTATCGTAAAATCCTGGACCAGTCACGAGCGCGTGATTAGCCAATGAAATTCGATGATTTAGGATCCGGGCCCGCTCAGATGCGTGAGAAATAAATAATCTCGATTGTTATACCTCCAAACTGAAATGCGTTCTCCGATTCGATGAGAAACGCATCACGTGCCGTGGTAATCTCTCTAACTCCCTAGGGCGAATAAAACTCACTACCTCCCTAGGGAAACAACAACTTGAACTTTGGACTCGCACTTGATCACGTTATGCACCTTGAAACCGCGGGAAATTTGTGTACCAGTCGGCCTGATGTTAAAAAGCTATTGAAGTGGGACAACGTTTCTCATTAGAGACGGCATTCATTATTTAAGAAAAGGGATTTGTAGCCGCAAAAACATATCATGCAGATTAACAAAAGGGAAAATATGAACGTTTTGTGTCTCCAAGCTTTTGGTTTGGCGCCAAAATGGGTTGCCCACGGTCGTCAACTCGCTCGTCGATCGCCGTCGCCAGGTAGGAAAGTATTTGTGTAATTTACAACAAAATATGCTGTTCCTGATCAAATCAAACTCAAAATACTTGAGTTAAGCAGTAGAAGACGCCAAAGCAACTTTAGTACTGTCTAAATTTTTGTTAGCTGCGAAGAAAAAGACTGTTATCGTGATTTTTCGATAAGACAGGTTGGTTTAGGCAGCCGCTTAATTTTGCGAGTGCAGCCAGTGTATGCAATGGCGTCAAGCAAATCATTTTTTACAGAGCTTTTTCTATTTTTGAGGCGGGAGGTATAACAAAGCACTTAATGACTACCCCCTCGGGAAACAGTGAGTTTTGTTTCCCCTCGACCTCAATGTTCCCATCGGCTTCGCCTCGGGGAACATTGAGGGTCTCGGGGAAACAAAACTCACTGTTTCCCTTGTGGCCTGTCATTAAGTGCTTAATATTTCTCAGTTTTAACTGGGGATATATTTGCTCACGTGATGCATTTAGGCCAATCGCGCGCGAGCAAAAATATTTAATGGATATAATGAAAAATATAACTAGCATGCTGAAAAAAGCCTCACAGACTGTTCAGGAAAAAGCTCTTGGAGTCAATGGGTTAAAAACAGTCATCGATACGCCGGCCATTTTTTCACTCAGTAATTATTTTCTTTTGAACAATTGGATGTTTTCCCATTGGTCTTAACGTTAGTTAAAATAATGCAAAAGAATACACCTTATTCCAAATTGGCTGCCATTTTAGTTTGCTTTTGTTTACTTGCAAATTAGCCCTTGTTCCCTCGTTCTTAAATTCAAAGAATATTTTCCTTAAGCGAGGCAACAGGGGGCTAATTTGGAAGAAAACAAAAAAAATACTGACTAAAAAGGCGGCCATTTTGGAATAAGATGTATAGGAGATCGTTCCGGGAGTTATAGAAAGGATATTATCATAGTTTCTTTTGATAAGCAGGAAGTGGTTTGACCAAAAGACTTTGGAGAGCAGAGACTAGAAAGAAAGAAAACGTTACTGGAAGGATACCTCCTGAGCGATTCAAACAGTCTATTCCAGGTACTGTACGATGAAAATAAATACCGCTTTTATTACAACCATTAACACATGCTGAGTTCAATGAGATGATGATAGCCAGATAGACCCAAAAAGTGTCTTTTCCCATCTGGGGTGAGGTTACCTCCTCGATAAACGTTCAGTAACAATAACAACAGCAATTTACAATAACGATAACGATAACAATAATAATAACAACAACAAAAACATAATAATAATAATAATAATAATAATAATAATAATAATACTAACAATAACAATAATATATATATATATACTTCTTGAACTTGAATAGAACAAATTATAGATCAGTTACGAAGGTCTCTCGAGCCAACAGCGCATCTTAGCCCCCCAGAAGGATCACAAATGGATTCACAGTCCAAGCCTTCGGCGAAATGTAATTAATTGTAGAGAAGTTAGAAGTGACCAAAGGACGGACAACTTCTGAATGACATTTTCATTGAAGGGAAAACTTCTGGGGGCTAAGATGCGCTGTTGGCTCGAGAGACCTTCGTAACTGATCTATAATTTGTCTTCTCCTCTCTCGTCCGCCTGTGAATCGTCATTTCCTGTCGATCCAGTGTCATCTAGTTGGAGAAAAACACTTGCCCGGGATAACCCACGTTGTAAATTCCCACTGACTATCTAGATTGGCCGTGTAGCCAGCATGGTTGCTCTGATAGTGTAGTGGTGATCACACCCGACCGGTAATCAGGGGGACGTGGGTTCAAATCCCGCTCAGGGCATAAAAAGTTTTTCCTTCAATGAAAATGTCATTCAGAAGTTGTCCGTCCTTTGGTCACTTCTAACTTCTCTACAATTAATTACATTTCGCCGAAGGCTTGGACTGTGAATCCATTTGTGATCCTTCTGGGGGGCAAGATGCGCTGTTGGCTCGAGAGACCTTTGTAACTGATCTATATATATAATGAATTGAAGATTTCATCAGCTATTAAAGTGCTCAATAGGTAACTAGAGCGACGTGTAGATTTGCAGAGTTGGATTATTGGTCGAAGACATTTATTGCTACTCAGAGTTTCATGCTCCTTGTGGAGCAATCATCAGGCAACTGCCAAAAATAACGGATCACATATGAAGATATACGAAATTTGAAAATACAGAACAATGCCCAGTGGCGTGACATGTAGAAATATGATTGGTTGCTAAGCGAATACATTCTTTAACAGGAATTTCTTAGAATGTCTACAATTAGATATCAGTTCACTTCTGTTGTTCAATGTTGACATTTCGGGTTTACAGATAATAAAATACTTTTCCCATAAACACAAATTACACCTCTTGCTTACACTAGAATATGATCGGGCCTGTTTTACCTTTCGCCATTTGATGTTGTACGAAATACCCTTATCCTTTAGACTCCAAATATATTTACTTAATTCAGTTGCATGCTTATACCGTTCGTTCTTAAATGAGCACACATGGTTTCTGTATCTTAACTTAAATGTTGTATCGCAAAGACCAATGTATGTCTCTCTTGAGGTTGGTGTCGTGACTTCGGCTTGGTAGATCATGTTTTGATCGTTGCATTTACCGTCCATGGGGCACGTGCTTGAGTTCCGGCAGTTACAATTGCTATCATCGGTGGTATCATTGGTAGGATCAGATATGTTAATTTGAGCTTTGTTGTGGTTGGATATAATGGTTTTGACATTTGTCATCCAACTATAGCTTAATTTAAGCGTATTCCTATTGAAAATTTTATGAAGCGGGTGTGATTTAGGGAAGTGTTGATCAATGATGTAAATATATTTGGAGTCTAAAGGATAAGGGTATTTCGTACAACATCAAATGGCGAAAGGTAAAAACAGGCCCGATCATATTCTAGTGTAAGCAAGAGGTGTAATTTGTGTTTATGGGAAAAGTATTTTATTATCTGTAAACCCGAAATGTCAACATTGAACAACAGAAGTGAACTGATATCTAATTGTAGACATTCTAAGAAATTCCTGTTAAAGAATGTATTCGCTTAGCAACCAATCATATTTCTACATGTCCACGCCACTGGGCATTGTTCTGTATTTTCAAATTCGTATATCTTCATATGTATCCGTTATTTTTGGCAGTTGCCTGATGATTGCTCCACAAGGAGCATGAAACTCTGAGTAGCAATAAATGTCTTCGACCAAATAATCCAACTCTGCAAATCTATATATATATATTTTAACTCCAAAAATAGAATTAGGTTCAATCAATAAATTTTATGCATTTTTAGCCATTATCCGATATTGTCTTTTTATTCATTTTTATTCATTTTTAGTTTTTTAATTCCTTAATTTAATGATTTTTTTATTCAATTTCACAAATAAGGTACAATGATCTATTCAAGTGTTTTCTTTAAGACGTTCTAAGGTTTTTCTTTAGGAACTTGTTATTTTTGTTTACATGGGCTAGCTCAGTGGCTTACATCGGGGAGTTTATTACGATATCTTCCGTTTAAGGACCCCTTTATAGGATACTGTTGTCTGACTCACTGTTCCAATTATTCAAGGACTTATAGTTTGGATTTTGTTACGTTAAACATTTCATCGTGCCTTTTTCTACGTTACCGCCGTATAGTTTTTACTTTTTCCCATTTTCTGCTACGTAAACCCTTATGCAACCCTCGCTTTTGTGATACAATGCTTTTTAATTATATTGTCAAAGTTGTTACCATCTTTCAAAATAATTAACTCTATTGTTTACTTCTACGACACATTAGAAAATTTGCAATTTCTAATGTGTCGTAAAGTAAACAATAGAGTTAATGTTATTTTGAAGAATGGGTAACAACTTTGCACAATAGTAATTAAAAAGCATTGTATCCAAAAGCGAGGGTTGCATAAGGGTTACGTAGCAGAAAATGGAAAAAGTAAAACTATAAGGCGGTAACGTAGAAAAAGGCACGATGAAATGTTTAACGTAACAAAATCCAAACTATAAGTCCTTGAATAATTGGAACAGTGAGTCAGACAACAGTATCCTATAAAGGGGTCCTTAAACGGAAGATATCGTAATAAACTCCCCGATGTAAGCCACTGAGCTAGCCATGTAAACAAAAATAACAAGTTCCTAAAGAAAAAACCTTAGAACGTCTTAAAGAAAACACTTGAATAGATCATTGTACCTTATTTGTGAAATTGAATAAAAAAATCATTAAATTAAGGAATTAAAAACTAAAATGAATAAAAATGAATAAAAAGACAATATCGGATAATGGCTAAAAATGCATAAAATTTATTGATTGAACCTAATTCTATTTTTGGAGTTAAAATATATATATATAGATTTGCAGAGTTGGATTATTTGGTCGAAGACATTTATTGCTACTCAGAGTTTCATGCTCCTTGTGGAGCAATCATCAGGCAACTGCCAAAAATAACGGATACATATGAAGATATACGAATTTGAAAATACAGAACAATGCCCAGTGGCGTGACATGTAGAAATATGATTGGTTGCTAAGCGAATACATTCTTTAACAGGAATTTCTTAGAATGTCTACAATTAGATATCAGTTCACTTCTGTTGTTCAATGTTGACATTTCGGGTTTACAGATAATAAAATACTTTTCCCATAAACACAAATTACACCTCTTGCTTACACTAGAATATGATCGGGCCTGTTTTTACCTTTCGCCATTTGATGTTGTACGAAATACCCTTATCCTTTAGACTCCAAATATATTTACATCATTGATCAACACTTCCCTAAATCACACCCGCTTCATAAAATTTTCAATAGGAATACGCTTAAATTAAGCTATAGTTGGATGACAAATGTCAAAACCATTATATCCAACCACAACAAAGCTCAAATTAACATATCTGATCCTACCAATGATACCACCGATGATAGCAATTGTAACTGCCGGAACTCAAGCACGTGCCCCATGGACGGTAAATGCAACGATCAAAACATGATCTACCAAGCCGAAGTCACGACACCAACCTCAAGAGAGACATACATTGGTCTTTGCGATACAACATTTAAGTTAAGATACAGAAACCATGTGTGCTCATTTAAGAACGAACGGTATAAGCATGCAACTGAATTAAGTAAATATATTTGGAGTCTAAAGGATAAGGGTATTTCGTACAACATCAAATGGCGAAAGGTAAAACAGGCCCGATCATATTCTAGTGTAAGCAAGAGGTGTAATTTGTGTTTATGGGAAAAGTATTTTATTATCTGTAAACCCGAAATGTCAACACTGAACAACAGAAGTGAACTGATATCTAATTGTAGACATTCTAAGAAATTCCTGTTAAAGAATGTATTCGCTTAGCAACCAATCATATTTCTACATGTCACGCCACTGGGCATTGTTCTGTATTTTCAAATTTCGTATATCTTCATATGTATCCGTTATTTTTGGCAGTTGCCTGATGATTGCTCCACAAGGAGCATGAAACTCTGAGTAGCAATAAATGTCTTCGACCAAATAATCCAACTCTGCAAATCTACACGTCGCTCTAGTTTACCTATTGAGCACTTTAATAGCTGATGAAATCTTCAATTCATTATATATATAGATCAGTTACAAAGGTCTCTCGAGCCAACAGCGCATCTTAGCCCCCAGAAGGATCACAAATGGATTCACAGTCCAAGCCTTCGGCGAAATGTAATTAATTGTAGAGAAGTTAGAAGTGACCAAAGGACGGACAACTTCTGAATGACATTTTCATTGAAGGAAAAACTTTTTATGCCCTGAGCGGGATTTGAACCCACGTCCCCCTGATTACCGGTCGGGTGTGATCACCACTACACTATCAGAGCAACCATGCTGGCTACACGGCCAATCTAGATAGTCAGTGGGAATTTACAACGTGGGTTATCCCGGGCAAGTGTTTTTCTCCAACTAGATGACACTGGATCGACAGGAAATGACGATTCACAGGCGGACGAGAGAGGAGAAGACAAATTATAGATCAGTTACGAGGTCTCTCGAGCCAACAGCGCATCTTAGCCCCCCAGAAGTTTTTCCTTCAATGAAAATGTCATTCAGAAGTTGTCCGTCCTTTGGTCACTTCTAACTTCTCTACAATTAATTACATTTCGCCGAAGGCTTGGACTGTGAATCCATTTGTGATCCTTCTGGGGGGCTAAGATGCGCTGTTGGCTCGAGAGACCTTCGTAACTGATCTATAATTTGTTCTATTCAAGTTCAAGAAGTATATATATATATATTATTGTTATTGTTAGTATTATTATTATTATTATTATTATTATTATTATTATTATGTTTTTGTTGTTGTTATTATTATTGTTATCGTTATCGTTATTGTAAATTGCTGTTGTTATTGTTACTGAAACGTTTATCGAGGAGGTAACCTCACCCCAGATGGGAAAAGACACTTTTTGGGTCTATCTGGCTATCATCATCTCATTGAACTCAGCATGTGTTAATGGTTGTAATAAAAGCGGTATTTATTTTCATCGTACAGTACCTGGAATAGACTGTTTGAATCGCTCAGGAGGTATCCTTCCAGTAACGTTTTCTTTCTTTCTAGTCTCTGCTCTCCAAAGTCTTTTGGTCAAACCACTTCCTGCTTATCAAAAGAAACTATGATAATATCCTTTCTATAACTCCCGGAACGATCTCCTATACATCTTATTCCAAAATGGCCGCCTTTTTAGTCAGTATTTTTTTTGTTTTCTTCCAAATTAGCCCCTGTTGCCTCGCTTAAGGGAAAATATTCTTTGAATTTAAGAACGAGGGAACAAGGGCTAATTTGGCAAGTAAACAAAAGCAAACTAAATGGCAGCCAATTTGGAATAAGGTGTATTCTTTGGCATTATTTTAACTAACGTTAAGACCAATGGGAAAACATCCAATTGTTCAAAAGAAAATAATTACTGAGTGAAAAAATGGCCGGCGTATCGATGACTGTTTTTAACCCATTGACTCCAAGAGCTTTTTCCTGAACAGTCTGTGAGGCTTTTTTCAGCATGCTAGTTATATTTTTCATTATATCCATTAAATATTTTTGCTCGCGCGCGATTGGCCTAAATGCATCACGTGAGCAAATATATCCCCAGTTAAAACTGAGAAATATTAAGCACTTAATGACAGGCCACAAGGGAAACAGTGAGTTTTGTTTCCCCGAGACCCTCAATGTTCCCCGAGGCGAAGCCGATGGGAACATTGAGGTCGAGGGGAAACAAAACTCACTGTTTCCCGAGGGGTAGTCATTAAGTGCTTTGTTATACCTCCCGCCTCAAAAATAGAAAAAGCTCTGTAAAAAATGATTTGCTTGACGCCATTGCATACACTGGCTGCACTCGCAAAATTAAGCGGCTGCCTAAACCAACCTGTCTTATCGAAAAATCACGATAACAGTCTTTTTCTTCGCAGCTAACAAAAATTTAGACAGTACTAAAGTTGCTTTGGCGTCTTCTACTGCTTAACTCAAGTATTTTGAGTTTGATTTGATCAGGAACAGCATATTTTGTTGTAAATTACACAAATACTTTCCTACCTGGCGACGGCGATCGACGAGCGAGTTGACGACCGTGGGCAACCCATTTTGGCGCCAAACCAAAAGCTTGGAGACACAAAACGTTCATATTTTCCCTTTTGTTAATCTGCATGATATGTTTTTGCGGCTACAAATCCCTTTTCTTAAATAATGAATGCCGTCTCTAATGAGAAACGTTGTCCCACTTCAATAGCTTTTTAACATCAGGCCGACTGGTACACAAATTTCCCGCGGTTTCAAGGTGCATAACGTGATCAAGTGCGAGTCCAAAGTTCAAGTTGTTGTTTCCCTAGGGAGGTAGTGAGTTTTATTCGCCCTAGGGAGTTAGAGAGATTACCACGGCACGTGATGCGTTTCTCATCGAATCGGAGAACGCATTTCAGTTTGGAGGTATAACAATCGAGATTATTTATTTCTCACGCATCTGAGCGGGCCCGGATCCTAAATCATCGAATTTCATTGGCTAATCACGCGCTCGTGACTGGTCCAGGATTTTACGATACGGCCCACGGGCCGGATTTTTTTCCAGCTCAACGCTGCACCTAAATTTCGCGCTAAAAGTTAGCGGTAATCGTCAATCTTTTGCCTTCTTTACACTTCCAACGACGAAACGTCAACGCAGGTTTATCGCTGGTCCCTTTAAAATGGCAAGGAAAGTCACTGTAAGTAAATTCAATTGAGTGTTTTGAAGTTGTGAGAGTTTGCTTGATTGTTTGTAGCCGTGGCGCTGTAATGGCGGAGAATCCTGTGTTTCTCTTGCCGCAAAATTTGAGTCAATTTCATTTCAATTTACCTCTGATCATTGCTGTATTTAGGAGCATTTCTGTAGAATAAACTTAACGAATTTCCTCTCTTTCTGCATTCAATTTACGGCAGAAAGTCTGAGTTCAAGTGATTTTAATGACAACAATTAACTGATCGAAATTGGTTTGTAGTAAAACCTCAAACTTCCCACGAAATTTCACACCAGAAAGACAATATAAACATGTTTTTTGCCGGCTTAGGGTCGGTCCGTATGGTGAAAAACTCACTTATGTCCAGGATTGAACGCAGTTACAAATTTTGCAAATTTTACGATCTACAAGATATACAACAATCTACTGCTTCAAAAATTTTTCGGTACCTTGTGCCGAAATTTACAAGTTTACGCTAATCGACCAGCAAGCCCCAGCTTGCGGATTTTACAAAATCTACAGAATCTACGATTTTTCGCTAACTTCACAATTTTTCAATAAGTCATTGCAAAATTTGCGATTTTTTGTACTTATTTGTAATGCAAATTCCACCCAGTAGTGCCGACCTGCGGATTTTACAAAATTGCGATTTTTCGCAGTTAACAGAACACAAAAAGACCGCCAAAGACGACAAGCATGTTTCTGCTCTCTCTGGAACGATAAAGCGGGATGAAGATATGCCATTATCGCATACATGTAACTCACAAAAAAAGATAACAAGGTTTATATTTCTCTCGTTCTTAAGGCTTTTGTTGTTGATTCATTATCAAGTATCGCATTAAAAGCGGTTTATGGGAAAGTGAGTGCAGAATGATATGAAATTAACATAACGCAAGCAAAACATAACACGAGATAAGCGTTTGTTGTTACCTTCAACCAAGCGTGCGTGTCTATAGGAAGATAAAGCGGGAGGAGAATATTCCATTCCACTGAGCACACCTTTATTAACCATGTAGCGAAACACTCATTCAACAAGTAAGCTTCTTATTCTAAAACGCTATCAGCGATATTTTAGCGCACGCCTGTCTTTGGGATGATAAAGCGCGAAGAAAATATCGGGTTTACCGTCGGTGTATTAATACCTGTGAATTTTTCCTTTGTTTTGTAGTTACTGTAAGGGTTGGGGTCTATTATGTTGACTTCTTTGTTTTCTTTGTTTTAGGTCACTGGTGAGTGTCACAGGTTTTTACACCGAGGATGAGCCAAAATATCCCACTACTCTACAAACACGTGGCGTATTAAATTGTTGCACAACTCCTCCAACCTTAGTTAAAGCCAGTATCGGGAAAAGCCACGAGCGATGTGAGATTAATGAAACACAAGCATGGATAACACACTGTAATGGTTCGTTCTCAAAGTGGTTGTTCGAATTGCAGAATA